>PVLC010016669.1:0-35222 GCA_004027655.1 Graphiurus murinus
TTTTTTTGGCAGTACTGGGGATTGAACTCAGGGGCATTCTACCTCCGAGCTATACCCCCAGCCCTATTTTTTATTCTTTATTTTGAAACAGGGTCTCACTAAGTTGCGGGGTGCCTCACTAGGTAGCTGAGGATGGCCGTGAACCCGGATCCTCCTGTCTCAGCCTCCCAAATGCTGGGATTACAAGCGTGTGCCACCAAGCCCAGCATTCCCCAGCCCTTTTTTATTTGTTTATTTTGAAACAAGATCTCTCTCTAGGTTGCTGAAAGTCTCCCTAAGTTGCGGAGACTGGTCTTGAACCTGTGATATCCTCCTGTCTCAGTCTCCCAAGTACTGGGATTACAGGCAAGCACCACCACACTCAGCTGAATTCTTTAAAATTTAATATGGTAGCTTAATATAGTCACATTAGAATATGGGGGTATAATGATTGAAAATTTTAGTCCTTTTACCTGTACAAAGGCTGAGTAATATGGACTTCAATAGTGGAATAAGCTCTAATGTGTAAATTATGCAATGCAGGGACTTTAGCAGTTTTGTGACCACATGTAGAACAAGAGAGTGTGACCCTTGATCTTCATAACTAGAAAATAATCCCACCACAAATGCAGTTACATGAAAAAGCAATATAGGAGCTCTTTGCCATTGGCCTGCTGTGCACAGAGCAAGTTTGCCAGCCAGGGCTGCAGATGGAGCACCGTTAACTTTTCCTTCTTTAGACCACCTGTATGAGTGGTAGACTCTTAATGTGAGAGCGAGCTCCTGGCACTGGTAGCCCCCTTTGTCTTCCTTAAATCTCAGGAAAAGTGGAGGAAGCAGCGTCCAGGCAGAATGGACTCCCTCCTATCCCCACCCCTCTACTTCCTCCGCACCTGCGGCACACATTGTGTTTTGTAAAATGAGGCAACGGGGAACTGGGATTTGCTGAAAAAGGAATTGTACCTTCTGGTCAACCATGGTGAACATACCCTATTCCCTGTATTGTGAAATACCAATACAGAGATCCACATTTAACCAGGCAAGAAGGAAACCATGGAAATGAGTGTTTTGGGGTTTTTGTTGTTGTTGTTGTTGTTGTTGTTTTTGCCACTGATGGCTGATACTCCTTCCCTATCTGAGATGTCCTAATGACATTGTGCCTATGTTGACACTTCTGTTTTCTATCTTGGTGGCTTGCCTATGGGTCTTAAATTGAGTTAAATAAAACCAGATTGAAGATATTAGCCTATTCACATATATATGTAGATATTATGCTGGGCAAGCCAAATAGAGACCATTGATGTTGTAAATGATGCTATTACCACAAAGAAAATGTCTTTATTCAATGGGAAGTCAACCACAAACACCATCTACACAGAAACATCTGCCTCTGTATACAATTTACAAAACAGAATCTATTCAAAGCCCTCACATAAACAAGATTTCTTCCTAAACGACTTTGTCAACATTTCTTGGAACCCACAGTCTGATACCAGTAAATTTCTCTGCATACACAACCTCTCTTCTGAATGCTACTTTCACCTTCCTGCTCTGAGGGAAACTTGGTTGTCTCCTAAGATTCTCCTCTCTGGCAGTCCTCTCAAGAGCATCTTCTTTTCTGCTGCGGTCCTCTGGTCTTTGGATCTGGTGGCAAGAACTTTTCGTTGGTGATTACTACTTCTGAACACCTGCCTTTCCTTACTCCCTAAAACACTTTTGGTTTTGAATCTCCTGATCATAAGGGTGGTCACTGTGCTTTCGTTACACATACCTATAAGCCTGTGGGATCTTCCTGTCATTTGTTAAGGTTTCTTTTTTTTTTTTTTTTTTTTTTGCAGTACTGGGGATTGAACTCAGGGGCATTCTACCTCCGAGCTATACCCCCAGCCCTATTTTGTATTCTTTATTTTGAAACCGAGTCTCACTAAGTTGCGGAGTGCTTCACTAGGTAGCTGAGGCTGACCGCGAACCTGGATCCTCCGGTCTCAGCCTCCCGAATGCTAGGATTACAAGTGTGCGCCACCACGCCCGGCTTGTTAAGGTTTCTTAACAGATCACCATCACTCTATCCTATATGATTGTCATTAATCTTAGTGATTTCACTATCATTGTGAACTCTTTCAAACAGCCCAGCCTCTCAATTCCTTGACTTCTCTGCTTCAAAAGTCTATCCTAAACCTTGAAATTCCCCAAATCACACCCCTTCCAGTGTTTTATCTCGGGTGTAATCATTGTACTCCTTAATCAATACTTCCCATCTTCCCGGCTCACTACCACTAGTACCCAAATTCCAATAATTCTTTGACTACATTAGGATCCACTGCTTTGTCATTGATCCTTATTTCCCTTAAATCTTCCCTTCCTTTCTTTCAGTTTACATTCCTTGATGTCTTTATAACTTCCTACTCTACATCCTCTTTCGCTTGCTCCTCTCACTCCTAAACATGTACACCCTGCAAAACTCCAAACCTGGTTCAGTCCAACTCTTCACCTTCTCCATATGTAGCTAAGTCCTAGAGCCTTTTGGAGAAAAGTGGTATTCATTTATATTCATTTCTTGCATGTTATTTACTTCTGGTATTTTAATTCTACCTGATTGCTTACTCTTCAGTTTAGACACTTTATTATTGTTGTTCTTCCTGATGTTTTATAAAACCTATGATGACTTAGATTCAACCTCATGTTAACCAATTTTTATATTAATAGAATCATACAGTATGCACTCTTTTATGTCTGACTTCCTTATTTGGTATAATTACTTCTAGGGTCTGTGACCCAGTTTAAGTTAAGTTTTGTATATGGTGTAAGGTATGGATCAAAGTTCCCTTCTCCTTCCTTCTCCTTCTTCTTCTCTTGGATATCCAATTGCTATAGTACCACTTGTTGAAAAAAATAAAATCCTTTCTCCACTGAATTGACTTTGTACCTTTGTCAAAATCAATTATCCACATATATATGTGTGGTTTTATTCTGAACTCTATATTATGTCCCATTGGTCAACTTTTGTATCTTCATACAACATCATACTGAATTCTTTAGCTGTAAAATAAGTCTTCAGGCAGGTAGTCTTAGTTCCCCAACTTTGCTCTTTTTCACAATCACTTAGTCTACTACAGATCCTTTGTATTTCCCTGGCAAATTTAGAATCAGTTTGTAAAATTTTATGTAATGGCCTGTTAAAAATTTGAATTAGATTATGTTCAATCTAGAAGTCAGTTTGGGGAGAATTAACATCTTAATAATATTCAGTTATTGATTTATGACCACAACATATCATCTCTACATTTATTTTAGGTTGCTTGAAATTAACCCACAATTCCAAAGACTGTTTTTTGATTTTTTTAATTCTCTGTTCTCTCTGCATTTCTTTTTGGGTAGTTTATATTGCTCTGTATTTATGTTTACTGATATTTTCTTTTGCAATGTATAATCACATGTAAATAGCATCAAATGTTTATTATTATTATATTCTACTTCCAATCTACACCCTTAGTCCTTTTTTTTTTTTTCAATACTGGGGATTGAACCGAGAGGCATTCTACCTCTGAGCTACACCCCCAGCCCCATTTTTTATTCTTTATTTTGAAACAGGGTCTCACTAAGTTGCAGAAGGCCTCACTAAGTAGCTGAGATTGGCCAGGAACCTGCAATCCTCCTGTCTTAGCCTCCCAGTACTGAGATTCCAAGCATGCCTTGCTAGGTTGCTAAGAGTCTCTCTAAGTTGCTGAGGGTGGTCTTGAATCTGCAATCTTCCTGTCTCAGCTTTCCAAGTACTGGAATTTCAGGCATGTGCCACCATTCCTGGCTGTATATTAAGTTTAACAAATTAAAGTCTTCATTATTAAAAATTGACTTAGGTCTTTTTTTTACCTTTAACTTTTTAAGCACATGAAATACACTCACAATAATTGATTAAAATTGTTTTATGCTTATTCTAACATCTGTGTCCATTCAAGTTTAGTTGCAATTGATGAAATTATCCTCTTATTTGAATTCAATTTTTCTATTTATGTGCATGCCTAGTAAATTTTTACTGGGTTTGAGACACTTTTAATTTCACTTTGTTAAGTGCTGGATGTTTTTTATTCCTGTATTTCATTTATGGTTAGTTTATTTGACAACAGTCTCATCACTTTGGTCTTGTTGTAAAGATACATCAGGTGAGACTAGAGCAGTGCTCAGTCTCAGTCCAGAGTTATTTATTCCAAACTACAAAGGCAAGAGAGCCTTCTTTCTTTTCTACCAAATGTCTTATGAATCTTGAAATTTCTAATCTTGCCTTGTGGGAACAGATACTATTTTCAGCTCTCTCTGAGCATCAGGCAGAATTACTTCATATATTTCCAGGTATCAAGAGCTCCAGCCTCCAGGAGTTCTGCCACATGTGTAGGCTGAGCAGAACTCTGTAGAATATTTAAGGGAGACCTCCTCTAGAGTTTCCTCACTGGGCAGTTCTCTCCTGTCAGATTCTCTGTCCTACGGTTTCTAGCTACCATTTTCTCCCAGGACTCTCATCTCTATCTCCTCAGCTCAGGAAGTCTACTAAGTTGTGTCTGGGTTCCCTTCCCTGCACCAAGGCTTGGAAACTCTCTCAAGACAGTGATCTCAGAAAACAATAGGACTTACCAAATTTGTTTTTTATCCCACAGATATCACTGACCTTTGATACCTGGTATCTAATGTCTTGAAGAAACATTGTTTCATAAATTTTCTCTTTTTAGTTGTTTCAGGCAGGAAGGTAAATATAGTCCCCATTACTCCATCTTGGCTGAAAGTGGAAGTCTCATATCCCTATTAAGTGTTAATTTCAATAGTAACACTTTCTTCTAGTATATCTATTTGGCTAGTTTTCAAGTATTCTTTCTTTCTTTCTTGTCTTCAATTTTCTTATTTCTTGGTCACTCTAGAATTTTCTCTTCAAACATTTCAAATGCTCTATTTTTATATTCAATATCTAATATATCAGCTGACACTGCAAAAATGCTAATTCCTTTTTAATGGTTCCAGCCGAGCCTTTTTTATGATAGATTATTTCTTTATGTGGGTTGTAATTTTTTAAATTAATAGATCTTGTATTTTAGAGAATTTTTAGAACTATAGAAAAATTGAGCAAAAAGAAAAGACAATTTCCTTCCTCCTCTTTCCCTCCACTCCTAAAGTTTTCCTTTATCAGTATAGTTTATTAATATGGTAAATTTGTTATAGTCAATAACCCAATGTTGATACATTATTATTAACTAATGTATATAATTTACATTAAGATTCACTCTTTGTGTGAGGTGGTTATATGGATTTTGTTAAATTTGATAATTTTGACCCAATAATATGGTATCACAGAGTAATTTTACTGCTCTAAAAAAACCCCTGTATTTCCCTTATTCATTCTTCCCTCCCTATTCTAACCTCTGACAACCACTGATATTTTTTTTTACCATCTCTATATTTCTCCTTTTCCAGAATGCCATCTAGTTGGAATCATACAGTTTCAGATTGCCTTTTTTGCTTAGTAATATGCATGTAAGATTCCTTTATGTCATTTCATTGTTTAGAAGCTTATTTATTGTATCACCTACTAACATCCCATTATATGGATATATCACAGTTTGTTTATCCATTCACCTATTGAATGGATAAATACTTCCAAGTTTTGGCAATTACAAATAAAGTTACAATAAACATTTATGAGCAGGTTTCTGTATGAATACACATTTTCAACTCATTTGGGTAAATATCTTGAAGTACTATTGCTGGATCATGTGGTAAAACTATCTTTCAAATTGTCTTTCAGAGAGGCGATAACATTTTTCATTCCCACCAAGAGTAAGTGAGGGTTCCTCTTTCTCCACATCCTCCTCAGAATTAGATGTTGTCAGTGTTTGGATTTTTGCTATTCTAATAGGTATGTAGATTATTGTACGTATCTTATTGTTATTTTAATTTTCAATTCCCTAATGATATGTGATATTAAGCAACTTTTCATAGCTTTTTGCTCTATGTACATTTTCTTTGAGGTGTCTATTTAGATGTTTTGTCAATTTTAATTTTGTTTGTTGGGTTTTAACAGTTCTTTGTATATTTGGATACAAGACTTAATTTTATTTATTTACTTATTTATTTCTGTAGTACTAAGGATTTAATCCAGGGGCATCCTAACTCCAAGCTATACCCCCAATCTTTTTTAAATCCTTTTGTCTTGAAACAGTGTCTCACTAAGTTGCTAAGGGTCTTGCTAAGTTTCTGAGACTGACCTCAAACCCGCAATCCTCCTGTCTCGGCCTCTCAAGTACTGGGATTACAGGTGTGAGCCACCATGCCTGGCTAAGATCTAACTTTTTATTACAACTTGATGCTTTATCTGTGGGGAAGCTATGCAGTCTAGGTTGAACAAGTATTATTATCAACCAGAATTGCATTTGCTTCTGTTATACTACATAGGGTACAACACATCCCTCTAGTTGAATGGAGTGATCTCTGTTCCAATGTCTTGTCTTCTGGAGCACACAGCATTGTTTTCTGAGGCCACTAAACCATTAAAACGCAAATCTCTTAGTGAGGTAAATTTGAAAATTTTACTAGAACCAACTGCAGCCTCACATTCAGCTTGAGTTACTACTTTTCTTGCAGCACTCTCCTGGTTTTTTGTCTCTAAGAATTTCTTCACCTTCACTTGAAGCTCAGCTATGAAATTCAATGCATAGTTTTGTTATGTTTTTTCTTCATTTCTATTTTCTAGATTTCTGTTGAGTTTTTTATGTATAACTAACTACTGTGCAAAGAAGATAAGGTCACAGAGGGGTTTAACAGCACGCTTTCAATTTATTTTACACAAAGCCAACAGCCTATCCAAGTGTCTGCTGGTTGCCTCTAAGTAGGAATTAATTGGGTTTTAGTCAAGACTATAATGTGTTTCTTGTTAATATTCCTTAACAGTGGGATCTAAGTCTGATTTCCTTGTATACTGCCATAATCCTTACACAGGGTAGGCATTCAATAAAGGTCACTGAAGAAAAATAAATGTGCCTATGATTGAATGATGAAGTAAGTGAATGGTGTGTCTGACCCTTGATAGTGCTAAGCCAGCTAAACCCTTATGAACAAGATTCACTTCCAAGCCAAGAGGTTGGATTTTTCACTAGTAATTAAAAATACAGTCTTCAGATACAGCTGAGCATTTCTATTTGGGGAAGAGCTGGGAGACTCAGGAACAATGTTATATATTGATTCTCTGGGAAAGCTTGGTATACAACTACCATACAGGTGTTTCCTGTTGAGTCTCCAAGTTCCCCTACAAGAACGTAGAGAACAGCTGAGAACAAAACTCAGCCCACTTAATTACATTTGCCCAGTGTGCTGCATAGAAAGTCACTGACCAAAAATAACATGTGCAAGTACTGTTCCAGCTTGAGATACAAACCAACAGCAGTCAGGAAACTCAAAATTAAATCTGATCTCCACCCTTCACTTACCTCATTGTGAACAGGCGGCAACAAGGTCAGAAATTAATTGGAGACATGGCAAAACACAGAGCCCGCATTATTTCAGCTTGGTGAGGTCAAGAGAAAAACTTAGTAAAAGACTTATTAGCACAGTTTACTGTGAATATGAAATTAGATGAATGTGTCACTTACCCAAGGTAATTTGGGGGAGAATAATTTAAAAACGTAGGTGGATGTAATTAGGCTGGTCTTATGGTCGTCTGGTCATTTGTCTCCAGGTGCAACTTGTCTCCATAGATTTGACATCACAAATATTCTGGAATGGGAAAGATTTCAGTTACTTCATTTTAAATTAATATTTGGCCGGGCGTGGTGGCACACGCTTGTAATCCCAGCATTCGGGAGGCAGAGACCAGAGGATCCGGGTTCGCGGCCAGCCTCAGCTACCTAGTGAGGCACTCCGCAACTTAGTGAGACTCGGTTTCAAAATAAAGAATAAAAAAAAATAGGGCTGGGGGTGTAGCTCGGAGGTAGAATGCCCCTGAGTTCAATCCCCAGTACCGCAAAACAAAACAAAACAAAAAAAATAAATTAATATTTGGGCATCTTTGAACTAGAAGAGCACCTTAGAATTGATAGTAAAGCTGCAATTAATTTGTATGCATTTTCCCCTTCAGTGTAACCAGTATAAGATAATATCTCAAGGGTAATATTTCATGAGAACCAGTGACATACTGCAGTGCATCCCATTTTGCAGGGAAGCCCATTGTCAGCCTTCCCTAAAGTAGAAGAAGCCACATTCAACTGGCCTGGCTGCTGGCATATGTATGGGAAAGTGTTCTCTGGATTTCAGACTATCCTTAAGGTATATCTGTACTTTCCCTTTGGAAGTCCTGAAGAACATTATGTTAAATGAGATCAGCTAGTCACAGAAAGTGTGGGGGGGGGAGCACCAAGTGCTGTGTGCATGTATGTCGATGTCGAGATGATTTACATTATGATGTGAAATGATAATGCACCAATAAAAGCACATTTAAAAAAAAGAAGTCTACAATTCCTGTCAAATTCATCAATTTCTTTTCATTTTATTTGAGACAATGCAGCTTAGTGTTAATTAAGCTATCTTATTAAAATATAGAAAATAAGAGACATTAAGGAAAGGTGTAAGAAGGAAACACCTTACAAAATCAGATCGCATCAGGAATTTGGTTTATTCAATACAGTTTTTAATCATCTATGGTATATTAACTAAAGAATATGATTTAATTTATACTAAAGATTCCAATCATGTTTACCAAGATTGGAAGCAAAGATAATATATCATTAGCTCAGAGTAGCTATTTTCTGAATTATAGTTTATTATTTTTCTTTTCATTATAGGACTTAAACTGGAATATAATATTTTGAATTTAAACTACATTTATGTATATTTACCTCTTCAAAATAAACATTGTTCCCAAAAGAGATTTATATAGCATTTTAAGAAATATTAATTGATAGTCATGTCTAAAATGTATAGTCTCACTTTGAAAGACACAAAATGTGAGACACAAAAAGTGAGACAGAACATTTGAAATACATTATGCTCCAATTTTTAATTATACATTGGTGCTGCAACCACCCAAATTACGTATGTGGTATGGAAAAGATAAACTTAATCAGAATATGTAAATTAAATTTTCCTTTCAAAATCAAGGTAAGAAAGTGTATTTTATTATGCTATGAGGTTATAAAAATAATTCTAAACTTGTCTTGGGGTTGAACCTACTCTTTACTTTTTATATTACTCGTGTGAATTGGACATCCAGGGTTGCTGTGTTTATTCTTTTCTCAAGAGATCTCGCAGAAAGGCTCATTATGGGATTGTACCTTGTTGCTAAGCGCATAGGTTCAGTATTCAGATATTTTAGTTCTTTCAACATCTTTTCAGTTCTCTGAATTTCCCATTAAGTTTTTGTGTACTGTCTTCAATGCTTCCAACATCAGACAAACACACAATGATACATACTCTATGGAAATGACTAGCTGCCTCACCACCAGAGAATACATAGGAATAATTCTGTATTCAACATCGTCTGGCACAAAGGAAGAGAGAAAGCCCACCCTAACGTGACCTGCTGCACAAAATACCTTTTGTTATCAAGTTAAGCGCTCGTCTGAATCCTCAAACCACCCATTGACAGATTTTCTTTTTCCCACATACATAATTTATAAGCCACCTAATTAATTTTTCATACATTAAACAATTGTTAATATTATTTCCTGCCCTTATGAGTGGCGAAAATTAATTTTCCTCCAAATCCACTTGCAATGCATTCTTCCCTCTCTTCAATACTATACAAAGCAGAGGCTTGAATATATTTGTAGCCTTAAGTTAAGGAGCAGTGACAGAATTAAAAGCCTCTAACCAGACAAAAGCTTCCACACTGTGAGCAAGTCTGAGCAGAAGAACGCTTAAGGGGAAATCCTACACCACATGATATATCACTGACCTTTCTCCTCTGTCCTTCTTACACAGAGAGCTGAACCCTTCCTCTGTCTCCGTGCATAGAGTGTTGACAGTGACTGATAGTTTTATGTTTTTCATTGCTGTCACTACATAGTTTTATGTTTTTCATTGCTGTCAGTTGCTGTTACACAGGGTCTCAGCACAGAGTGAAGCTGAAAGGAGCAGGAGAAAGTTTACACAAAACCTTCGTGTGTCAGAGACATCGAGAGCCACTGTCCCAAATTATAAGTAACTTTTAAACTCCTGGTACAGAAGGAGCATGAGGAACAATCAGAGGCTACAACAAAGAGATCTATTTAAAAGGCAAACTTGGGCTGTTGCCCTGGCTCCTGAGTTGAAGGGGGAAGATCAGATGTAAGACCACATCAAGAAGCTTTGATGACTTCTCTCTTTACATGTGCATCAGAGACAGAACTGAAATTTCCAGCTTAGGAGCAGATGAGGGGCTAACAGGTAAAGAGGGCCTGGTCTCAAGAGTTAATTAATTTGGCTTTAAAATATTTAGTTAGAAAGTATGAGGAGACTTCAACTCCTGCCTTTGTTACTAAAGTCACTGAATCCAATATGTGTCTGTGGAATCCATCCACTCCTTCCATAGCAAATGCCACTACCCTAATTTGGCCACCATCATCTCTTCCTTGGATGCCTTCCACCACTGGAAATGGCTCACCTCCACCCCTCCTGCCCTCTTATGGCAGGAGTCATTATCCAATGACAAAACTAGCCATGCCTTTATCCTTCCCAGTGACAATCTTGGAAGAGGCAGTACAAAAATTTAATAGCTGTTATCTTTGCTGCAAGGAGGGAGGATAGTTAAAGAATATATATGACTTTATTCTACCAGTAACAAATCTATGCTACTTCTTGATATCCTAGTGCTTCCTCCAGGAAGAGATTTTGAAAGTATTTTTTTTTTTTTTTTTTGCGGTATGGGGGATTGAACCCAGGGGAATTCTACCTCCAAGCTACACCCCAAGCCCTATTTTTTTATTCTTTATTTTGAAACAGAGTCTCACTATGTTACGGAGGCCCTCACTAAGTAGCTGAGGCTATCCTCGAACCAGGATTCTCCAGTCTCATCCTCCCAAGACAAGCATGCACCACCATGCCTGGCATGAAAGTACTTAATGTAGTCCCCTCACTTAAATATATTATGTACCAAACACCAACACATTGGAGTCAACAGTAGGTAAACTGCCAAGTTAGCTCATTTTCGAATAATCACTCAATGAAAGTTTCTCTACCACACACACACATTTATTTTTTACCAAAAATATATAATTAATTAGAAAGGTCATAGTTGTGCATTGGCACTTTTTAAAATGATTTAAAAGTATACATATTCTAATTTAAGTACACACAGAACATTACCTCAACCCAAGTGTGCCATGGTCAGTTAAATATCAAGTAAGACCCCCAAAAGTATGTCTTCTCAGCTCACGCTCACATTTGTGCATTAAGAATATAGCTCTTAAATATCATGATATCATACTTATTTTGTGTGAATTGTAGATATTGGTTACTTTTTTATAATAATGAACTTGAACAATGTTAAGCATTGTTCATCATGCAACATTCCAGCTGAAGTCATCAATGATTCTATATTGATACAGACAGTGAATTTAAGTGCTACATGTCAACTAGTCACGTGGTTGTGTGCTGTTTCACTACAGCATAAATGAGGATGAAGGAACCAGGACTGTTTTCATACAGAAGAAAAAATCTGGTTGAACTTCAAGACAGAGCCCAGTTGTACCTCTTCTCTGGACATAGATGAATAACTAAATCACCTAAGGCCTCACCATGAAAGCAAGGTTAATGAATAGTTACCCTCATACAGCTTCTAAAAACCTGGCATGTCATAAGATAATTAATTCTATAATAATAAGTAAAAAAGTACCATAAACTTGTTGACTTACACCACCACTCATCATTATCTTGCAGTTCTGTAGGTCAGAAGTTCAACTGGAAGCCCGGCGTGGTGGCGCACGCTTGTAAGCTCAGCATTCGGGAGGTTGAGACCGGAGGATCCGGGTTCACGGGCAGCCTCAGCTACTTAGTGAGGCACTCCGCAACTTAGTGAGACCCGGTTTCAAAATAAAGAATAAAAACTAGGGCTGGGGGTGTAGCTTGGAGGTAGAACGCCCCTGAGCTCAATCCCCAGTACCGCAAAAAAAAAAAAAAAAAAAAAAAAAAAGTTCAAGTGGACATAGCTGGGTTCTCTGCTTAGAGACACAAGATCAAGTCAAGGTATTATGATGTCCATCCTGTTATCTGAAGGCTCTGGGGAAGAACACACTTGCACGCCCATGCAGAGTGTCGGCCAGCTTCAGTCCCTGTGCTGCTAGGACTGACTTCTGCATTTCCATGCTGGTCCATATTCCTTGCTGTGGGGCCCCTTCATCCATCTTCAAGCCAGTAACCATCAAATCTTTCTCACACTTAGATTCCCTATGACTTCCTCTCCTGCCACCAGGAGAAAACTCTGCCTTTAACGAGTTTGAGCGACTGGATTTGGTCCACCCAGTAAAGTCTCTGTTGTAAAGTCCACAGATTAACAACCTTACTTATGTATGCAAAATGCCTTTTGCCATGTAACGTAACTTGATCATAGGAGTAACAACAGGTAACAAAGATTATGGGAGCCATGCTAGAAATCTTCCTACCACAGTAAAGATTGGTCTTAAACTCCTACTGTAGAGCTTTCTAGAGATTATTGCCTTGCTGAGAAACTAGGAATTCACAAGTGTGTCACTAGGACCTGTTTTGCTTTCTGTGGACTAGCACTACTTGTGCCCCGGTGTTTCTCTTCTGTGGCATGCAGGGGACATCCTTGTCTCCAATTTATACTCCTGGATACATAAAAGCCTCCTGCAACAGGTTGACCTTTCTGTTCAGTTCTCAATATAGTTCAACTTGGGGGTTACTTGCTTGAAACTTCTTAAAAGTCTTAATTTTCTTCTCTTTCTACATACCTCCTCCTAGATAATATCAGTCAGACACCCCTCCCCACCCCAGTTTTAAATACCGGTGTATCCTCAGCCTATACCATATAACTCTGATTCCTTTTCTGAATTCTAGATTGCCTTCTTGAAATATCCACTTGGATATTTATAAAATATATAATCCTTCATTCTTCATATTCCACACATCCTACACCCACTCTCTCAGCTCTCAGCCTTCTTTTTTTTTTTTTTTTTTTTTTTTGCGGTACTGGGGATTGAACTCAGGGGCGTTCTACCTCTGAGCTATACCCCCAGCCCTATTTTTTATTCTTTATTTTGAAACCGGGTCTCACTAAGTTATGGAGTGCCTCACTAGGTAGCTGAGGCTGACCTCGAACCCGGATCCTCTGGTCTCAGCCTCCCAAATGCTGTTCTTTAAGTCAGGAAATAGCAATACTATCAACTGAATTTCTCAAGCCCAAAACATACAAGTTATTTCCAATTTCTTTCTTCTCTCCAGATCTCACCAAAATTCCATCAGTAAGTCATGTCCATGCTATCTCTAAAGTACACTACAAAATCATCTACTGCTGAATAACAGAATTACATTATCACTATTTTGCAACTACTAATTAAGAGATCTGAGTGATTATTAGCAACAATAATATCACCGATAGAAACAATCAGCCATTACATGCTTCCTGATAAGCATGAAAGGACACTTGCCAAAAAAAAAACCCTCAACCCTAATCTCAATTAAACTTCTGACTCTCAGTGCCAATTTACAGAAGACACATGGGATAAAGGAATATAAAATGACATTACAATAGAAAAATTCAAGTCCAAATAAATGAACACTTTTAAAGGAGCCATTCAGATTCTTCAATGAGTAAATTGTAAGAACAAGAGAGACATAAAACATACATCAAGCAAATGCAATGTGTGAATATAAGAGCCTTGGTTCATCAGAAAAAAATTAAGACAAGGTAGTTTGAACATTGACATGGATATTTAGTAGCATTAGGTATTATTGTTCACTTTTAGCTACATATTAATATCACATTCAAAATATAAATATTTGTCTATTAGTGATTCATATTGTAATATCCATAGATGAAATGGTATAGTATATTTGCTGCAAAATAATTGGAAGAAGTGGGTAAGGCATAGAAGAAACAAAGCTGATGATACGTTGATAAAGGCTAAATGTGGACAATCAGTGTATCAGACTTCATTTTACTTTCCTTTTTAAATTTATATACTTATTTGGCATTTTCCTTAATAAAACGCTAGCTTGTTTAAAGCATCCACCTCTGTCCAGTTCCATGATGTCCACCTCCTCAGCACCGCCATCCTCTTTCATCTGGGTGGCGTGAGAGAGAGCCCACTGCTGGGCCCCTTTTTCTACTGCTGCCTCCTTCCATCTGCTCTCCTCCTAGCAGTCAGGGTGATCGTTTAAAACTAAAATCATATCCTGCCTTCTTTGCCCTATCTCTTTCAAGGCCTCCCATTCAATAGGAATAAAATCTAACCTGACCCTGACCTACCCAGTCCCTCATAATCTGGGCCCTGATGATCTCTGTAGACACCTCCTGTGCCACTGCCCCTGACCCTCAGTTACTTTGAGGTTCTTCTGTTCCTCAAGCCTGCCATATTCTTCCTGCCTCAGGTGCTTTGTCCCAGCAATCCCCTCTTCCTGAAGGACTCCTCCCTCAGCCTTCTGAGAGGGCAGTTTCTTCATGCTATTCTGGCTACAAAAAGGCTTTCCTTACTATTACCAAACAAAAGAGCCATTCTGTCATTGCATATTATGCTTCTTTTCTCTCATTTTACCATTGATATTTAGGTAGCTGGTGTGTCAATCTATAAGTGTTTTCATCCGCTAAAAAGTAAATTTTATTAGAAGAGGGCCTTGTCTTTTCCAATATTAAATCCTTTGTGCCTAAAATAGATTCTCCACAAATATTATTTTCAAAAATCAGTGAATTAATCTATATAGGAATTAAGCTTCTGTGCCAACCATATATTTGTAAGACCTTTGTCTCATGAGTGTGTGACTAGGAAAACAACAGAAAGACATGTGACTCTGGGGATTAACCTCTGCAAGCCCCTGTCTATTCCTCTCTTAAATGAAGATCAAATCAGGTTGTGAATATTCAATGAAATTTTATCCCTTGACTAGCAAATGATTGTCCAAGCAATTGGCCTCTTAACCTTCATACATTCATTCTAACCCATTCTTCATATGGTGACAAACAAGATCTTAAGAAAAATTATACCAGTGATTAACCTTCAGCAGGTTCCGGTTGCTCCTCAAGATACTCTGCCAGGCCCTGTGTGATCTGGCCTCTTTCCATGTCTCTGCCCCCTTCATGTGATTCTTTCTAGTGCCTCCCTGTCGCTCAGGTCCTTCGAGAACTGTTTTCTGTCCAGAATACTCAATTCTCTCCTCTTCCCCCAGCTTTTTACAGATCATCCTTCATGTTGCTGAGCTTCCACAGACCAAGTTAGGACACCTATGTTCCTAGTGCCCCTTTCTAGTATTAGTAGCACTTATCACATGATATGAACATTCATAGTCAAGTCATATAAAATATGTGAATAATGTCTATCTCACCTTTGCTGTGAGAGTAAAGACTGTGCTTACTTTTACTCACCATTGTATTCCAGTAATTATCACAGTAACAGGCACATCTGAAATGTGATGCATATTTATAGAATAACCGACTGAATGGGGAAATGAATGAATGAGTCCCTATACGATGACCTGGTACACAGCAAGCCTTCAGTAATGGATACTTTTTATGATGGAAATGGTAATAGTATGGTAATAGTTCTCTTAGCATCAACCCAAAGGATCAAGTGAAGGAAGATTTGCAACCAGACAGGCAAGTGGTCACGTGTCTCAGACCCCCCTCCCCCTCATTGCAGGCAGAGTACTGGCCTGTGGGCTTCCCATGCTCCCTGGTGCTAGCACCTCTAACTCAATGGCATGGTCCTCATCTCCTGTCTGCACACCGCCATGGCGGCCTCACTCAGCTGCCTGTGCTTCCTGCCAGGCTCTGCTTCCTGTTTGCTTATTCAGTATTAAGCTACATCCCAAAGTCATCCTCTTTTTCTCAGCCTAGTGACCTAAAAGGGACTTGCCTTTGATGCCAGCTGCCTTTCTAGGGTTTAAAATGCTGGCCTAAACTCTGACTGAGTGTACTACATCTCCCTGATGTGAACGAATTAATAAAATGTAATAGTGGAAATGATATACAATATTCTCTTCTTGTAGAATAGAGCAGTAAGGAACATTTCTTTGTATCTAATACATTGGGTAGATCATAATAGTCCACCAGCATGTTTTTGTTTTGTTTTGCAGTACTGGGGATTGAACCCAGGGGCATTCTATTTCTGGCTACACCCCTAGCCCTATTTTTTAAATTATTTATTTTGAAACAGGGTCTCAGTAAGTTGCAGAGGGCCTCACTAAGTAGCTGAGGCTATCCGTGAACCCGGATCCTCCGGTCTCAGGCTCCCAAGTACTGGGATTACAAGCATGCGCCACCAGCATGTTTAATAAAGTCATTTTATTCATGCTATCTATTAAGTGCATTGATGGTTACATTTCTTAGGTTATTTTCCCTTTGTATACTTGTGTCTAAATTTTTATATCTCTGCCCACTTTACACTGGACCTTACTGAATGCCATCCTTCCTGGATGAACCACCTTTCTCAAGAACATTTTATATTTCATTCCTCATTTCCAGAATATTGCCATGTTGTTTAGGTTAGTAATATCCGTAATTTTTTTTTTATACTAGGAATTGAACCCAGGGGCATTCTACGTCAAGTCACACCCCAGCCCCTTTAATTTTGAAACAGGGTCTTACCAAGTTGCAGAGGGTCTCACTAAATTGCTAAGGCTATCCTCAAACCTGTGATCCTCCCATCTCAGCCTCCCAAGTACCAGTATTATAGGCATGAGCTGTTGTGCTTAGCAATATCTGCAAATGTGATGAACAATTTCTCAATTACACCTTCTCTTAGCTTTTGTTGAAAATTACCATGAGTTAGACCAGTATGTCTGCCAAAAATTTGGAGATCAAGTAGGTTAAACACTTCAAATATGTGAATATGGGATTGGAAAATCTTCTCGTAATATCAAATCTCTCTCTAGAAATATATCTGAATTTACATCTTGTTAGAAACTTTAAAGCTAGACTAGAAAAAAAAAACACAAAAATTATTTAAGAGATATTATCCTATTATTTTTAGTATAATGTTAACTGACATATGATGTGCTTTTAATTTTTACTTGGTGATTTTATGGTCCTTTATTTATATCATCTATAAAGATTTTCTGTTTGTGAATACAGTTCACTGTTTGTATCCAAATTATTTCCATTTAACAGCAGTTTCTATCCTAAATCAACATACTAATTAAATATTCTTTTTAAATAGTATATTAAATCTTAATTGTATAAAAGAAAATTTGATATAATATTTTAATGTTGGTTGCTATACATATTCCACTTGAAAATTATACAGAAAGCAAAGGAAATTGTTCCATTCACTACAGAATGACTATCACGTCTTTGATAAGAAAATAAGTAGCCAGACTGCAGGCTGGGATCTGGTGTCTTGAAAACAGTCCATGTTTTCATCCAAAGGGTCCTATGAAGAGATGCACAGACAGCTGCAGACTCCTCCAGCAGCTGAGAGGAACCTTCCCCAGGCTCCTTCTGAGGCCTCTGCCTGCAGTCCATGGGGTAATGGCTGATCTCTGACCCCGCCTGACAGCCGCACTCTTGTCATCCCGCTGTGCAACAAGTCAAATCGCGCTATAATTACTCTGCAGACAAGGGGCTGTAATTACACATTTCAAGTCCCAGAGTCTGCTAGGAGGAAGATGATTGTTGCTGCAAGGGAATAAGGAGAAGTCAAAAAGTCAAAAGACAAACCGCTTTTTGATACTCTTCTCCAAAGCATGGCTGTCCTGTGTGCTTCCCAAAGAGGAGAAAGAATCAAGCCATACTGGAGAGCACCCACTCTTACTCAAAACACCATAAAGAGATTACTCTTAAGGGCATTAGGAGACTTGATATACTAAAGCTATGTGACTAATGAATCAAAAGAAAGACACTGTGGTTCTCACGAGTTCCTTAGCAAATGCTGTTTTTTGTTTTGTTTTGTTTTTGTTATGGATTCATTTTAATTAAGCAAAAATTGGAGAAAGAAGAAAAAAAAGGGGGATCAGATAGGGCCATATTCAATATGTTTTCCCAAATCAACTACTTTGATTTCTCTATTTATCCAAAGTCCGTGAATTATTCATTAGGGCAGGCCACAGTTATTCTGGGCAAATATTTCTAAAGCTCAATTTTTAAATACACGAAGTATTTCACTCCAGCATATTGAGTGCACTGAACAGCTTAGTAAGGCCCATAGAAGTAGGTCAGCTCTTGTTGCCTGTGAGATTGTCTACAGAAGCATATGGTACCTTTCACCCTCCTTATCCAATGCTGTAGATTTACCACATAATTTGCAGCTTTCTCAGGGATGAGATAACTTGTTTACCAAATTTCTGACATTTGCTTGTTCTATAGTGCTTGAATGCCTCTAAGACTAAACATTTGCCTTCTAATGAGGCAGCCCAGGCCATCTTGAAATATCTCTGGCTAGTAAAAGTATCTTTCTCATGTTAAAACAAAATGCTTTGCTTTAATTATCCTCCGTTCACCCCAGCCTCAGACTTCACATACTAGCCTTTGTACATAGTCTACTTGGAAAATCCTTTAATATTTAAAGACAGCTATAATGCTCCTTTGTCTTTGTTTTCTCTATAACTCTCTTAGCAAACCCATACGGACACATACTGGTATGATTGCTTTAAGGTACCTAGAACTCAATATTCCAGAGGTGTTCTGATCAATGCAAACAGCCAGACACTATCCCCTTCGTTGTCCTATTGTTCAGCTCAAAAGCCTATGATCACAGAGGTTCTCTGAGCACCCACGCTGAAGCGTTGCATTGCTGAGAGTTCCCTGTGAGCCATAGCCTCAAAGATTGCTTCATATATTCTACCTATATCTTGCTTCTCTCACATGTTTTTACTTAGCTTTCTTGGTCCCATAGCCAGTTCTTACATTTACTTTCATTAAATTTCATCCTGTTCATTTCAACCTGATAAGATCAATTTTTGTATTACTCTAGACCCTGAGTTTTTTACTCAAGATATAAGTGCCCCAAATAATATTATTTATGAAATACAATAAACAAAAATATCAGTGATACAAATGATCCATAATTTCACACCAATAGATTAAATAAAAATTATATTATTACATAATATATCATTGGTGCATGCCTTCCATATTTCAATTTGGAAAGTAGTTCATCTGAGTTAGGCAGAGCAAAGGTCAACACTAGATATCTACTACCATGATATTAATCCAGTGGCAGAGAGTAGGGGCTTTGAGTTAAGCAACATCTGTTCATATATTAACATCTTCTCTTGTTTGTTGAGTGACCTGGGAAAAGTTCACTTAATCTCTAACCTGTAGTTTCTTGTCTGTAAAATGACAATATATCTCTCATAAATTACATTGTACTTAATTAAGATAATGCCTATATTAAGACAGTGGTGTCAGGTAGTAAGTATATAATAAATGATAACTACTAGATTATTACTACATATGAAAATAATCATTCAACTCTTTTCAAATATATTTAATGTTTTAGATCTAGATCATATTTTTCCAGTATCTTCCATTAAAATCTCTAAGAAAATATCAAATGCTTTGTTAGTGCCTCTCCCAATTTATCATGTAGCTGCTATGTATTCCTAGTCCTTCAATCAGGTAAATCCATGAAACATACACATGGGTTTAGTCTGATATGACCATGTTGGGGAACCCATGTGATAGCCTAGTAATTATTCCTTAAATGTTCAGTCTTTAAATATCTACTTTAGATTTTTCCTGAGATAAATGTTCATATGCTTAAAATAAATATCCTTAGGAAAGCTTTAGTTTGCATATTTTTTTCTAAATATTTATTTCTGTGTGTATAGTTCTTTAACCAAAAATTTTGAAGCTTATTCCTAATGATATTGAATGGTAAAGGAAGAATATATTCAGAATGTTCTAAATATCATTCAACTTCCAAAAACATTTTTCATAACCTTGTGTAAAATTGTTTTTTGGTCATGCTTGGTGGCACACGCTTGTAATCACTTATAATCCCAGTACTTGGGAGGCAGAGACAGGAGGATGGCAAGATCAATAAGCAGTGAAACTCTCATCAACCTAGAGAGACCCTGTTTCAAATTAAAAATTAAAAATAGGGGTAAGGGTGTAGCTCAGAGGTAGAACACCCCTGAGTTCAATCCCCAGTAACACACACAAAAAAATTGTTTTTGAACCAGAAATCTCTAGAAACCACAGTGTCTAAACTGATGAACATGCTAACTAGAAGAATTAATTCATATATTGATTTCATATATTTGGTGCAATGAATTAATCCCTGTGGGGGAAATGCTAAGAATCAAGGATATTTGATGCTATAAACTCAGATAAATACAGAAATATATTGTGTATGCTTGCCATCTGCCAACAAAACTTTAAAAATCTGAAGAAATTAGTGTCACATACAGCAAAAAGTCTAGATTCGGCCACTAACTTTCAATTAACTTTAATATTATTTCATTTTGAAGAGCCATTATTTCTCACACACAAAATGAAAGGAGATATTTGGGTAAGGTGGAATTGAAATCAGTATTAATATTAATGACAAAATTAATAATTATTGTGTAATTACTAAAGTTTCTTCAAGCTCCAAAATTTTGTCTTTGATTGTGACTTTCATGAATAAAATGGCTCAAAACTCATTAAACACAAGTTAGCAGACTTTTTTTTTTACCTTTTCCAAGATTGATATATCAATGTTAATGCATCATTTCCTGAGCACTTACGAAAGCATACAAATGTACAAAGATAAATGATAACAACAACTGTGTGAGAACACAGGAAGCATGAAAAAAAAATAGATTTCTTAATTACAAAGCATTCCTCCATCAATCTCCATTGCTCTGTTCTCATAACTTTTCTGCATTTCAAGAAGTTCAATATCTCCCCACCCTGACACCCTGACCTTGTCTACCTCCTACCCCTTTTCTATGGCCACTATTTGTATCACTAGCTGCAGAAAAATCAGTACTTGTGGGAGAGTGCAGCGTGATTCAGTGAAGATCCAAATCAAAGTAAAATCGGACCAATTGTTGTGACCATGATTTATTCAACTAACAAGGAGGGGCAGTCATGTTGCTGAACCTTCAATTCTGATTGTTACTGACTGAATTCTCTATGGAAACAATGACCTCTCACTCTGGTATAAGAAAAGCTAGTCTATTCCATTTATTTGATCTACAGCAAACTTCAACTGAGGCATCTATGGAAACCTGCAAAGCAGCTAAAGGCCATGAACATGACAGTAGCCTACAGGGTTCTTGGTTTTTTAGAACCCTTATAAATGTCTTTGAGTTGGAAGTTAAATGAGAACACAAGCTCTCCCTCATGTATGATTTACGTGACATCCACATTTTAGAGTCAGGCTGGGATGAGTCAGTTATACATTAATTGAAGTTTCTACAATCCAGTCTTCTGAAAAAAAATTGCAGAAATAAAAAGCAAGTACAAAACTCAAAAAGATCAATAAGCACACTTTCTTAAAGCATTATAGATTGCTCTGCTACTGTTAGAGGGATGCCCTTTGACTAAAGGTCAAAACACTACTTAATAATTGTCAGGTAGGTATTCTTTTGGCATTTGCCAAAATGCTTATTTCTTGTTGATGCTAATTAAATATTATGTACCTAAAATTTTAAAGAAATGGTGAAAATGATCCATTGGTATCATAAATAATTGAGTGAGTCAAAAAATGAACATTGCAAACGTACCAAAATTTCACTTCATCTTCCATGTTCATTTAACTAAACACATTTTTATGGAGCATCTACTCTATGGTATGCATTGTGCCATAAACTATGAATAAGTGGAAGGATAAGAGTCCTATCCTTAAAAACTTACAACCTAATCAAAGAGCTTCGTGTCTCCTGTGGAATACCACTGCTGAAATCAACATTTACAATTTGCTATAAATTAGAAAAATTCTATTTACTTAGATGAGGCCTTTCTGGTGGCAACAGAGCCTTGCTTCTGATAAATTAGGAAGAATGGAAAACATTATAAAGAGTCAGTGTAATCTCTGAGACCTCAGGAATAGAGACATAGTCAGGGTAGGTAAAGAGCTAGACCTGGAAGTTTTGGAGAATGAGGACTTTTCTCTAAAATTGAACACCTAGTTTCTGACTGACTGAACTTCATTTTTGTGGAATTTAAAGGGTGAATCTGACTGGATTTTACTGACACTATATATGATTACAGAAAACAGAAAGATTAACCAAAAGTGAGTCCTCAGTGCAACGAAAAATGAATCAGCTTCTCCTACCCCCACCTAGTAAAAGATTTCTACTCCTTTCCATAAGTTAATTTTATGTCTGAATATGTACACTCAGCCCAAGAGAATTGAGGCATTCAAGCTGTGATAAAACTAAATAACCATTATTACAAACAGATAACAAAGCAAGACTTGCTAACATTTTATTAATCCTCAATGCCAAATTGCATATGCTTGTGAATACTGCTTTTCTCTCATATTATGGAAAATGGCACCATTATGTTAAGTCTACCTCTTAAAACTTAAACATTTTCTCTTTCTTCATGCTGCCTAGCAGTGAGAGCAGAAGCTTCTGGAGTGTTTTATTTATTTATATGGCATTTGCCTTGACGTTTCCCAAGTAATAATACTAGTAACAGAGACAGATGAGAATTCTGTATCATCCCTTCCCTCAGGGCAAACCCGGCACCAAATAGACCTCTAATGAAAAAACCCATTGACCAGGACAATAAATAACAGGGAATAAAATGGAGAACATGGCTTCCAAGCAAAATCTTGGAAAATTACAGAATAGAACAATATTCTACTCAAAGTGAAGCACAGCTTTGTCAATTCTCATATTATTCAGTGGGTTTTTAGCTTTGATACTTGATTCTTTCCCACTAACCAGATTACTTCCAGATCTGGTATCACATTCCTTGGTTTCAAGAAATAGTATTGACTGACTTCAGGGTTCATATGTGTTCATAAAATGTGATTTGCTCCCATAGAGTAGTTTAAATACAAGGTTTTTAAGCAAAATATAAATATAATTACTCAAGACATGGTTATTTCCTGCTAAGCAATTCCTTGTGTATTCAATAAATACCTGTGACTGTTGACTATGTGCCAGACATCATGCTAGGTCCTGGGGAAACAGGAATAAACAAGATATGATCCTCAGAAAATGTTAGTCTCAAAGAGAAAATAGGCTAGAATAGGCTAGAGCCCAAAGAAGTGGTGTCTGGCCAGTCCAGAGATTCAGGAAAGATGCCCACACATGTTTCAGCTAAGATAAGAAAGATGCAAAGGAGCAGGTCAAGGAATGAGGTGAGGGGAAGGAGGGTGACTTTGAGGGTACTGGTTGGTCCTGAGAGAGGGAGCTTTCAAGCAAAGTTACATCAAATGGGAAGGTATAAGGGCCAAAGTCTATAGTTCAGAATATTCAATTATGTGCTAAGACTGAGAAGAGAAGTCATACAGCTCTAAGGAGCACTATACACTTTCCCAGTGTGTGTATGTCCTTCGGCTTTTGCATCTTTATGATCATAACTCATATTTCACCAGCTTGTTTGTCCACCTGGCTTTCCACAAAGTCCAGTCCCTCTACTCTGTCCAGTTATTTCTGGAAGTCACCAGAGGGAGTTACAACTGTCCTCACAGATCACCAGGACTACTTTTGCTTCCCTGAGACACTTGGGATGTTGATAATAAAACAGTTTTAGGTATCAGAACTGAGAGAAAGGGGAGCTCCTAGCACCCCTGGAGTAAAAGCCAGGGAGACTGCTAAATACTCTTTAATGCACATAACTATTCTTTCCTCCAAAATTATCTGGCCCCAAATATAAGTAAACAAGTGATATTAGTCCTCCCCGGTATGACTAGAATGATCAGACGAGTCTAAACATGTGACCACGTCTGATAGCCCATCTGTAGGGCTGTTTGGAGCTCCTCTCCCAGGCCGAGGGCTACAGGATCCCCCTCTCTTGTTCTGATCTCCCCCAAGAGTCCTTAGTCATTGCCTCTAGAGTACTTCCTATCCAGCAATGTATCTCCAAGTGCACCTTGTTAAGATGTACAACAATTATTAGATTTTCAAGGACATATCTTCCTTAGAAGATTCAGTTCTAAGTGTTTTGTAGACATTGTTTTTCTTATTCTTAGAGCAAAATAATGATTTTTTATTTATTTTACAAGTAAAACTATGGGGGGAGGGAGGGTTACTGGGGTTCGAACCCAGGGGCATTCTACCTTTAAGATACACCCCCAACTCTTTTTACTTCTTATTTTGAAACAGAGTCTTGCTAAGTTACTGAGGGTCTCACTAAGTTGCTGAGACTGGCCTCAAACCTGTGATCCTCCTGTCTCTGTCTCCCAAGTGCTGGGATTGCAGATGCCAGACTCAAGTAAAACTACTAACAAGGTTTGCATTCAAGTAGTTTTCCCAACTTGTACTCCTAATAATTTTTTTAAATGTCTTTTAAGTCAGATTTATTTCTGTCTGATTCCTAACCTGTGTTCTCAACCAATGAACTCAACTGCATAAAATCCAGACAGGTTAGTTGTCCTCCATAGTTCATTTCCCCTTTGTCTTCTGCCCATATCAAGATCCTTCTCAACTTTCTGAGAACCCCATCCTTAAAGAGATTCAGTTTAACAAAACATCAAATAACAAAACTTTGTGGAAAATAGGGAAATTTTACACTGTAATATATTTAAAGTTTACTCTATTTTTATTGGGTGCATTGTAATTTTATATCATATTGGGGTACAGTGTTAGAAAAATACATGCATACACTCTTGTTGCCCTCCCCACCAGGGCCCCCCCAAACCCTCACCCTTTAAATCTTTGAGATTGGAATTGGCAATTTTGAATACGT
Organism: Graphiurus murinus; assembly: GCA_004027655.1. Classification (NCBI taxonomy): domain Eukaryota; kingdom Metazoa; phylum Chordata; class Mammalia; order Rodentia; family Gliridae; genus Graphiurus; species Graphiurus murinus. The sequence goes on from PVLC010016669.1 coordinate 24,953, forward strand.
TCATAGCATTATTTCTATTATTGCATTATTTATGACTTTGTCCCCGCCCCTCTTCCCTAATCACTCTTGTCACTCTCCTGGAGTTTCTGCTCATCTATCTGATGTTGCCTTTATTGTTCAGTACTTGAGAAACTGAAAGAGGAGGATTGCAGATTTGAGGATAGCCTCAGCAAGTAGTGAGACTCATCAACCTAAGGAGACCTTGTTTCAAAATAAAAAATAAAGCCGGGCGTGGTGGCGCACGCTTGTAATCCCAGCATTCGGGAGGCTGAGACCGGAGGATCCGGGTTCAAGGCCAGCCTCAGCTACCTAGTGAGGCACTCCGCAACTTAGTGAGACTCAGTTTCAAAATAAAGAATAAAAAATAGGGCTGGGGGTGTAGCTCAGAGGTAGAATGCCCCTGAGTTCAATCCCCAGTACCACAAAAAAAAAAAATAATAATAATAATAATAATAAAATAAAATAAAATAGGACTGCGGGTATAGCTCAGAGGTAAGTGCCCCTAAGTTCAGTTCCCAGTATAAATAAATAAATAAATAAAATAAGTAAGTAAGTAAGTTTCCTTTAAAGCTTCTATATTTGTTCATTCCTTAACACCCTGTTCTATTCCAAGTTTCTCTGCTTCTTTTTTTTTATTATTGTAATAATTTGTGCATTGTAAGCATACATCTTTGTTAGGTACAAATTGATAACAACATATTTGCACACATTTCTCATTTGACCCTTTAACTCTATGCCTGTCTGTCCAATACACACTAACCTCTCTAATTTCTTCTGTTGTCCTGAGCAATTTAACTTTGAGTCTCAGCTTGCAAACTCCAACAAGTTAAAAAAAAAAGGAAAGGAAATCAGAAGTTAGCTGCTCCTTTCCACTTTAAAAGACATGTCATCTATTGTTCCTTAAGACTGCCTCTTGGGGGTTTCTGTCTCAGACCTCATCAAAGTCTTCCTTCAAAACAAAGAAAATTCCTTCATAGGATTGAGGGAACTGGGGAATAGGAAGAAATTCTTTTGCTAAGGAAAAAATTCTTTTTATCATTTTTATATACATAATTTAACCAGCCTCTGAATGAACTTTTAAGATTTGCTCTACCAAAGTATAAGATCCTCAGGTAATAATGATTGTCAGATAAGTTCATTATGTGTCAGGTACCAAGCTAATTCATTCATTTAATACAAGGGCCAGTAAAATACAGATCGCAGAGCAGATCTAGTCCATTTCCCATTTTATGTGTGGCCCACAAGCCAAGAATGCCTTTTATATTTTTAAATAGTTACATTTGAAGTGGTTATATAGGAATCTACATAGCAGCCTCCATTATGCCTTTTGGAGATATATATCTTGCCTTTGTCCTTTCCCTATAGATTTGAATAATAGGGCACATTTCTATTCACTTCATAAGAAGCTGATTATGAAATACAAATCATCCTCAAATAGTCCTTTTACCATGGTCAAAAGATTGCCACAAAGAGATAGCATAATATACTGCTCCTGATGGTGGTTCTGGACTGACTGTATTCAAACCGCAGCTTTGTGACCCTTAGCCAATAACTCAACCCTTCTGTTTCCCTATGCATAAAATAGGGACAGTAGTCATCATGGAGATTATAGATGTAAAGCACTCAAAATCATATATGGACCAACTGAGGCATGAAAAGTATGCCTTCAGAGATCTCATAGCTTTGACTCCAGAGCAAATGAAATGTTCACATAGTTTCCATTTTTTGTCACATTCACTGCATTTCTCTAAGATATGAAAATATTGATGGTGCTGTAAGATGCATAACAATGCTCAATATGAGCTCTAGAAAGATACTGCTTTAAGCAAAAGTAGCAGCCCAGGGTGCATCTGTAGGACTGGCAACAGCTGGCCACAGTGGAGAGCCAGTCCTCAGAAAGCCAGGACCTAGTAAGCTAGGAGGGAAATAATCAGAAATAGGGAGGTATTTTCAAATGAGACAGCCAGCTGGTGGGGTGGCATGGAATTTAAGGATGAACCTCCATGACTTTATACGTTGGGGTGAGTCTGCAATAGCAAGGACAGGTAATATAACCTTAAGTGTTAGTAACAAGAATGGAATCTAATTTCCACAGACACAAATTAAATTTCCCAGAATAAGATCTAAACTGAGTTTCCAGGACTGGATCAAAGAGTGATAGTGGATTACAACAATAGTCCCTGAGTTCCACAGTGGAAGATCAGACCCTCTGATATCCTTCCTCAAAAGGGCTAAGATAGGGCTTAGAAACTTGAATAGGTCTGAAGCTTCAAGTGACAATTAGATAGCAACAGCTATGGGACGAGGCAGGTGTAATATTAGAAATTGGACGAGGTCTGATATCAAAAGCTTAGATCAGTGTAATTATAATTCCCAGTGGGGAATGGGAAAGATGGTGTTGAATAAGAAGTCCTTAATAATGAGTAATTGGGATAAGCAAAGAAGGAAAGAGCGTTCCAGGTGGAATGACTACCAGAAGCAACGAAGTGATGAGTTCTTGTTGAGGAATGACGAGTTTTATTATGTGGTTGGACAAAGTCATGACTAACAGAAGTAGATGCACCCAAATAGTGAGAGGCTTCAGTGCCCTTCTGAGGACGTTGCCTTTGAGAAGCCATAAGCAAGGGGTGAGGAGGCATCAGTGAGAACAGAAGAAGCCCGAATCATGACATGGTTTTGGCATCATCTTGAGGAATTTAAACTTTATTCTGTGTGCACAACTTGGCATTTAGTATTTAAGGAGGGCACTTATTAGACTGAACTCTCATTTTGGAAGATAACTTTGGAGACAGTGTAATGAGTTTGCATTCTAGTATGGGCAACACCATAAACAGCAGTAGTAATACCATACATCATTTGAAGGAACATAGCTTGTTACAGTGAGATATAGAATGTCCCCTAAAGGGTTCATCTATTAACATTCAGGGTTGATATAGTTAAGTCATGAGAGTTGTAGTCTCATCAGTGGATAGATCCATTGTAACGGATTTAGGTGGGGAAAGCCTATGGCACTGGGGTGTGGCTGGGGAAGGTGGGTACCCGGGGATGTGGCCTTAGGGATTGTGCTGTGTCTTTGACTCCCCTTGCTTGCTTGTGTTCTCTCTTGCTGCTGGCCTCCGTGGTGTGAGCATGAAGCCTTGCACTCTTCCTCTCTCCATTTGCTGCCACCATGCCCTGAGATCCACAGTTCCCAGCCTCACATGGACTAAATCCCTGAACTCCCAAGGAAACCATAAACAAACAAGTCTTCCTTCCTCTGAGTTATGTGGTCAGGTCTTTGGATTATAGCAGTGTGAATGCTGAGTAAGACACAGCTTCGTTAAAATATACATAACTGAGATCACTCAAAAGAGTTAAAATTCAAGGAAGAAAGCATTTGTCCTCAAATTCTGCCACTTGATAGGATACCCCAGAATTTCACGGACACTGGGATCTACCAAGGATATTCTGCTTAGTAGCTCCCAGGAGAGACCTAAGAATCTTTGTTTTGTACAATGGTTTGGTATAATAATTACACACATTGCTTAGTGTCTGATTGGTCAAGCACATAGAAAATATATGGGGGCAATTTCTTGACCCAGATAGAGCTTACCTCATTATTTTCTACTTCTGATAGTTTTTAAAATGCATACTATTTATACATCGTTACTTATTAATACCAGTTTATTAAAATATACAGAATCCTTGAATAAGAAAATAACTTCAGCTAGTGCTATTTAAGTTTTAAACTTAAATAATTAATTGTAACCAATAGAAATATACTGTGATGTTTGCTTTTATTTGTCAACTTGGCTAAGAGATGACCAAATTGTCTTAGTTTATTTTGTGTTTCTAAGACAAAATATCTGATGCTGAGTAATGTATAGAGGAAAGAGGTTAATTTGCTAACAATTCTGATTCTGATGGCTGGAAGATTCAAATGGCATGGCTCTAATGTCTTGGTGTGTGCTCCCGAGCTTCCTAATAGCATGACAGAGAAGCAGAAAGAGAAGCAGCCATGTGCAGAAAGGGGGAGTGTACAAGAGAGGCAGGCAAGACAACTGAACTCACTTCCTAACAACCCATCCCAGGAGACCTGACCCCCTCTCTCCAGACAGCATTAATCAATGACCTAATTACCTTGCAGTAGTTCCCTCCTTAACACCATCACGCTGGGGACAACCTTCCAGCCCTTGAACCTTTAGGGGACAAACTACACCCAAGTCATAGCACACATGATCATAGAGAATAGAGTAAAAAGATTTCCCAGCTGGTACAGGAGACACATTCTATCTTAAATACACTTCAGGTATCTATCCTGGGCTGGCTCATAAGAGCTGCCTCACAGATACCTGTGGAATCAAGCCAAATGTCCACTAAGAAGATGCAGAACCAGAGCTTGGGAGACAGGGGCAGTAGCCTTGATCCATGTTCTTAGAAATCATAAGAAATAGAAGGTAACATCATAAGAATGGATAAGCTTGCTGAGGGAGAAAGCAGCTACGGAGACAGTGTCATCCTGGGCTTGAAAACTCCAGTGTGTTCAAGACTTCCATGTGAATTCAGAGCAGCTAGAAGCTAAAGAGGATTCAAAACATCAATCAAGCATCACAAAGTCTTTGCTTTCTGCTAAATTAGGCCACTTAGCAATGTCAGGGCAGAGAAAAAGGCCCTGACAAGTGAGGGTGTGAGCTTTGATAATGATCTTATCAGAACTTCTAGGATAACTGTTAGCCTTGTATCTTTTAGTCAAAATTCAGCTTTGCTTAGAGTATCAATAAATATTTTTAAGAAGGAATGACTTCTTTATCTACTCAAAATGTATAGAGAATTTGAGATGCTTGCATTTTGGAGGGTAGATATTGGTCTGGACTTGCTTAATGCTTGAAAATAAGATCAACTACCACTTGATGGATGTTTCCTATGGTGTCCCTTCTGGTGCCCTGGCACAGGTTTCTACAACCCTATTGCAACCCTGCTTCAGAATGGTGGCCACACTCAAGAACAGAAGCCCAGACTCTGGATGATGGTCTTAGGTTGCACAGCTATTGGTGGCAGAGTTAGGACAGATCTGTATGATCCCAAAGTCCCTATTATTTTTTAAAGGACATGGGCATTTTAAATTTTGAAATAGCTAAAATGAGAGACTACAATATATTTCTAAAACTTTGGGGGGTGGATATTGGGGATCAAACCCAGGGGTGTTCTATCGCTGCACTATACTCCCAGCTTTATTTTATTTTATTTTATTTTTTTTTATTTTGAAACAAACTCTCACTAAGATGCTTAGGGTCTGGCTAAGTTGTTGAGGCTGCTCTTGAACTTGCTATCCTTAAGTCCCAGCCTTCTGAGTACTGGGATTACAGGCATGCGCCACTGAGCCTGGCTTCCAATTCTAATCCTCCTAGCAGCTGCTTATCCAGCCTTGTACATCACAGGCACCTATTTTTCCCTGTTGTGTTGAAGAGGTAAGTATCTAGCTGATTTTAAGCTCCTCCTGACCTTTCTGTGATAATAACAGAACCCCCAAATGGTTTGGTTAAATATTCAGCAAAAACCCTCATTATGACAAAACCTATAAATTTGACAAATTTGTCACTTTGTAGTCATTATGGAAGTAATTTATAAGAAAACACTGCCCTTGAGATTATCTGGCAAGGGAGAAGAACAACATCTCCGCTGTAGACTGTGGGCAATAATAAGGCTGTGGTTATTCTTATTTATTTGTATATATTCAGTAAGAAGAAAATATTTGCTCAATGCTTTAATCGAAAACAAAATATATCAGGCTCAAGAGATAATATCCAAGGGAGTGCCTAACCATCAGAGGTGTAGGCCTAATCATTATCTATTTACTTATTTGTTTGTTTATTTTGGAGGCTGTGCTGTGGGAACCTTCAGTCCTGAGTGCTCTGAGTCCCAGAATCATAATCTTCAGGAAAAGGTTCCAACCACACCTCTCATCCTAATCCCTAATCTTAGCTCAGGAAATCAATAATGTACAAATGTACTTGCCAGGATGTTTTCCTAACCCTGGGCAAGGACTCAAACGTGAGAATGTTGTTCATAAGAAGGGACACTAACCCCTCATTGTCCTCTTTCTGGTTTAACACATCTGACAAGGTGTCAATATATCCCTAGGTTGGACTCATTCTCACCAACAAACGAATATCTTCGTCATTTTAATATCACAATGGAATTCTTTGTCCGTGAATCAGGAAGATAAACAAAGTACTCAGGGGTTCTCAGTGAAGAAGCTAGGAAGTGAGTGAAGAAGCTAGGAAGTATATTAAAAATGAAAGGGAAGAAAAATATTTGAAGGAATCAGAGCATGCTCTTAGGTAACATTTCTCAAGAAGGAAAAAAATATTTAATTCCTATGCCTCCTGGAATTTCAAAAATAATATTTGAAATCATCCTAGCAACGAAAGAAGTTACTACAAGTCTCACTCCTGTATTCCATAAAATAGGCTTTATATCTGAGGCCCTAGGAAAAGAATAGAATCTAAATATATACTTTAATATCTATCACCCTTTAAAAGAGGTGATCAAAATAATGAGCCACTGGCATCTAAGTGTTAGCACAACGTCCTAAAAGTGTACTCTGAAGAGTTAAGAGGGAAAGATGGCGGATAGTACTACACCTTACCCTAAATGCACATTGTGTGTGTTTTTAAAATAAATCTGAATTCTATTCTTTTTGGGTTTTTTTATTTTAAATTTTTTTTCATTTATATCTATTAGGTCTAGGTTTTGTTTCACAAGTCATTTAATTTTTGCAATATTATGATACTCTTCTTCATAAAACCAGGTGGTTGACTGTTGCAGAATTTTTTTAAAAAATGCAACTGAAATGTTTAAATTTAAAACCTCAAATCTACAAAATTCAATGACTTTTTTGTAACTCAGAGTATGTGCTCTTATATGAAATTCAACCTTCTGCTTCCTGATCTTAGAGAAGTATTTTTGTAGTGTGGTCCTATACTACTACATACACATGCATACACATGTATCTTCAACTTCTATTATATAGTGTATATACATATGTAAATATACATGTATAAATATGTACATATATATTTATATTCCAACTAATCTATAATTCAGATTTTCTTTCTGAAAAAATCTCTTTATTGATGCATTGAAAATAAAAATCTGATAGGAAATTAAACCATGACGGAAATAGTTCTAGTAAAAAGAAATAATCCAAAATAATTTCTTCCCACTTGCATTTCTCACCTATAAATTTGATATCTACCTATATGTAAACAAAAATTTTAGTTTTGGCTGAGTGATTATCTACCTGGTATTGAATCAAAATTGCATATTTGGAAAGGCAAGATAAACCATGTGAAAGAACAATTATAATATAATAAAACATTGTATATAATGGGCAACCAGCTAACACTTTGACCAAGATGTGGCTTGATAGATTTTAAAAAATTGATAGTATTTTAACCGAGATCTGGGTGAACAATGAAATCAATAGCTAACTGTTAGGAAAAGAAATTGTGTCAGCATGCAAACACAAACTGTTAATTTTTAGTCACTAGGAGCCACAACTGAAATAGAGATGGAAATAAACATGATTTAAACATACAGATGTTATAGCCATGAAATAAATAAAAAATTTCAGAGGGCTTGGTTCATCTTCGTGTGTGAATAACTTTTAGTAAAATTTTAAATACTATTGAGATTTTGATAAAGAAAGAGAAACATGGTAATAATAATAATAATAATAATAATAATAATAATAATAATAATAAAAGCTTTTCATTTTCACCTTGTGGTGAAAACCCCTAGGTGCCTTCTCTGCATCACTTTGGGTACTGAACCAATCCCAGAATGTCAGAGGGAGGACACAGCACGGCATTTTAAGGAAATGTGAATGGAATCGATGTTTCATCAGATGTGCCAAAAATATCTCCGCGCTAGAAATTCCTATTTTGTCAAAGACCACGGGGCCAGTTCCGCATCCTATGAACACAAGCGAGCTCTGTGGGAAACAGTCTCTGTCTTTATATTTAAAACGTGTATTGTGCCTTATCTGGAAATCTGAACAAAAAGTGCCACTAAATTAAGAGGTCCATGGGCATCTTCTCTTCTTGAAATAGAGACAATAGCTGTAACAAATATGGGCTAATGTATTTTGAAGAAAGCCAAAGAGTCACACTGGAAAAGTTTATTTATATTCTCCTGGAGGAAAGAGGAAATCATTTCAAAACTTAAATATCTTGCAGGAGACACAAGTCATACATTTTACCACAGATGATCATAGATGATTTACAGAGTGAAGGTTACCATCATAACTTAAATTGAAAGGAAACCTGAGCTGCATTTGATAAAATAAGATAGAAATTTTATCTATTTTAGGAAATAAGGGCAGGAAAGTGGCTGGCTTAGCACTTCAAAATTATAAAGCAGGATCCTTAAGCTACAGACTATAATATTAAGCAAAGACATTTTGCATAGGAGAAGGATATTCCTTAGACTTAATCCCAAAGTAGATATGTCATCACTTCTAGAATTATCATGATGAAATTAGATACACAGATATTTCTTCCCACTAGTAACATTTATAGTTGGTGTAAATGGACTTTCTGAGCATCTTTTCCAGTTTCTACTAAAACAGTGTCCCCCTCTCAAAGGATAGCATAAAACACAGGAAAGCACATTCTTACTCGTTTGAAAGAACTTTAATTCTGAAACACATTTTATAGTAATATTCTAGGATATTTATAAATTTAGCTTCCCAGTTGAAAAAAGAATCTGTTATTAATTATTGTTTAATGAGCCTTTCAGAAACTATAAAATACAATTATTATTTAGTGTGGGTCAGTTCTTCTTTTAGTATATTGGAAAGTGAAGAATAGTAATAATAATTTTGTCGAATACCATTATAGTCTAGCCTCTTTGCTAAGTACATCATTAACTCATCAAAGCATCATATAAACTGGATAAAGTAAGTATCTTGACTACTACCATTTAATAGGTAAGGAAATTGAGACTGCCTGTCTAAAATGGCACAGAATTCTGTGATATGATAAGACTACAGAACTCGATAGTTTGACTCAAACATCTATGTTCTTGATAGCTATGCTAGTCTGTCTATGATCTTTAAAAAGATCATTCTTTACTTTCCTACCTTGCTGATGAGATCATATATTTGCTGTAAAGCAGTGGTTGTTAATTTGTTTTCAAAATGTTTCAATGGAGTACATATTTTGTGTTATTTTATGACAGGAGGATTTTTTAATTAGACATTATAAAAAAAGTATCATTTCTGTTTTTCTGTGGTACTGAGTATTGAACCCAGGGGCATTCTACCTCTGAGCTATACCCCTAAAACCCCCCTTATTTGTTTTGAAACAGGGTCTTGCTAGGTTGCTGAATCTTACTGCTTGCTGGAGCTGTCCTTGAACCTGCGATTCTCTGGTCTTAGCCTCCTAAAGTACTGGGATTACAAGTGTGTACCACCATGCCCAGCTAAAATTGTTATTTTTTTAACCCTCGAGTAAAGTCATAGAGTAACCTATTAGGGTATTAGGAAACACAAATTACATAATTTTCAATTTTTTGGCAATGCAGTTATCTTACTTTTATAACAGAATTTTTGAAGTTTCTAAGAATTTTTGTGCTGAAGAATGAGAAGCAAAACCCAATCCTTGTCATTGCCAGGTACAAGTTTGTTTGTTTTTTATGGTACTGGGGATTGAACCCGGGGGCATTTTACCTCTGAGCTATACCCCCAGCCCTATTTTTTATTCTTAATTTTGAAACAGGGTCTCACTAAGTTGCAGAGTGCCTCACTAGGTAGCCAAGGCTGACCTCGAACCCAGATCCTCTGGTCTCGGCCTCCCAAATGCTAGGATTAAAAGCGTGCGCCACCACACCCGGCTTGCTTCTTCCTCTTTACAGCACTCACTTCTGTGAAAGACCTGAGTTTTAAAAGTATTTTTGCTTGATTCTAAGTGATCCACAAAGGGGACCCATGCATTTTTCCTTCTCCTTGAATAGATTAAAATCTTCAGGGTGGGGACAAACAGGAGAAAAAAACAACCCCTATTTGTGGAACCTTGCCCTAGGCTTGCTGATGAGGGGTGGAAAGCAACTCTTAACAGCTAAATCTAGTAAGCGACTGTGGTTTCTCTAAAAATGGAAGGACTTTCCATCAACAGTCACAATGGGCAAATATCTCGCTGGACCACCATGGAAGGTGGGTATGGGATAATGTTGGATTACTTCCCTTAACAACTTAACTGTGGAGAAGACGTTAGTGGCTTGTTGGGCA
>PVLC010016670.1:0-35072 GCA_004027655.1 Graphiurus murinus
TTTGAGTTTGTTTATATAGTGGATTATGTTGATTGTTTTCCGTATGTTAAACCATCCTTGCATTCCTGGGATGAACCCGACTTGGTCGTGATGGATAATTTTCTTGATGTGGTTTTGAATGCGCATTGCTAGTATTTTGTTTAGCAGTTTTGCATCTAGGTTCATCAGTGATATAGGCCTATAGTTTTCTTTTCTTGAGGCAATACAGCTTCTTTCAAGGTGTTCTCTGACCAAGGAAGGCGTGTGGCCCTGCCGTCTGACCTCAGCTCTTCAGCTGTCAGTTCTTCAGGTCTTCTTCCGAATCCCGTAACAGTGGAGAAGGGCCAGGTGGTGATGGTGCCCGGCTCCGGGCGCCAGTCTCGCTGTGGTATTTCATTGCCCAGTGTGACCGCTGCCATTTAAAATCCTGTGCTATGTGTGGTATTTTTCCTATCATTTCATTTCACTCTTGTTCGTAAGGTAAATTTCTACATCAGTGGTAGAAACCAATTTCTTTATTATAGTATGAAAGACAATTATGTCTTCTTTCCTTCTATGGATACGTGCATGTATGTTTTTATCACTTTGAATTTCACTATGATGTATTTAACATTAACATTGTACCAATAAAATTATTCTCAAAGTTTTTTTTTTTTAAAGAAAGTAAAAGTGGAAAAAGCAACCATAGCAATTACTACATACTCCATCCATTTATGAAGGGGATTTGCTCCTAAAGCTTTTCTTCTGTGGCATGAAAATCTTGGAGCTGTTTTGAGATTATTATGATTTCTAAGCACTATTAGTATAAAATAAACAAGAACCCATGTGTTTAGTTGTTCAGATTCACACCTTTTGCATTTCATCGCAGCTTGTGAGTGAAAGCAGGTGTTTACAGATGCTCTTCCCTCCCGCTGATTGCTGTATATGAGCTGCGTAAATCCAAACAAACGCATGAGCTAGATTTCCTTTGCTAAATGAATATCATGGGGGAAATAGAGTTCTTGTACTGAAAACCTGATATCAAAGCAATTAAATTTTGCTTATTAATCTATGTTAGCCTATCCAGTTTTGAGCTTGAATCTTGAGTAGTACTTTCTCTCTCTCTCCGAGCTTGTTACACAGTGCCTGTCTTCTGAACTCTTCTGTTACCTCTTTTCATTCTGTTTCTTTTCTTTTTTTTTTTTTTTGCAGTACTGGGGATGGAACCTAGGGGCATTCTACCTCTGAGCTACATCCCTAGCCCTATTTTTTTATTTTGAAACAGGGTCTCACTAAGTTGCGGAGGGCCACACTAGGTAGCTGAGGCTGGCTGTGAACCCGGATCCTCTGGTCTCAGTCTCCCAACATTCTGTTTCTTATGGAATGAAAGTAGCTTTTCTTTTTCAATTTGGTTAGTACAATTGATTGTGATATGCATAAACTCAGGAAGTAAAAAAAAAAAATCATTGCATTTGAATTGATATTTATTCTGAAGTCATCACCATGAATATTTTGAAGACCATTCTTTTATATTTTTTCTTACTATAATGTGCACATGTAAAAGTTTATCATTTTAAGTAAATAATTATATTGTATGTGTTGTTGGTGGCGTTTTGTCCCCTTTCTCTTCCACCCTCCCATTTTCTCCTTCCTGTTAACATGATGTGTAACTAAAATCGTATTACCTACGTGCCAAGTAATTTTCTGGTCTTTGCTTTTTATACTTAACATCATGCTATTTTTCATTGCTTTATACTCTTTGAGAATATGGAATTGTCATAATTTGCTCAGCTATCTTCTTATTAACTGGAATTAAAGCCATCCTCTTTTATTCCAGTTTTTTGCTACTTTAAGCAACCAGTGCTTTGGCAGACATTCTTGTAACACCTATCATTTTGTGTCAGATTCCCCAGAGTGGAACTGCAGAACAAAGAGCGTGTTAATAAATATCATTAGATAGGTCTTTAGACATATTCTAACAGTTTTTGTTTGTCCTTAAGCGTTCCATCCACCCCATACTGCATATTTGACGATGGCCACGAAGCCCTTGATATCAAGCTGCCTCTATTTTCATTTCAGGACGAGTGGGATGCGAGGACTCCCTGTAGATCTTCAGCCCCTTGAATTTGTTGCTCTATGAACAGCTATTTACAGTTGCCACCTACTTTTGCTATTAGATGTTATTTATATTTTTGTTCTCCACTTGAAATATTTTGGCTTGTTGGAAATAGCTTCTCCATTTAGAATGGTGTTAATCAAGCTGCACATGGTGGCACATGCTTATAATCCCAGTACTTGGGAGGATGAGACAGGAGGATTGCAGGCTGGAAGCCAGCTTCAGCAACTTAGAGAGATCCTGTTTCCAAATAAAAATAGGACTGAGTGTGTAGCTCAGAAGTAGAATGCCCTTGGGTTCAATCCCCAGTACCACCAAAAAAAAAAATAATAATAATAAAATACAAATAGTGTTAATCAGTCATTACTACATGTAAACAGTTCACTTTTATTTTTATATAGCTTAGAAGTTTTATTAAGAAAGACTGCTAAATTTTATCATATCTATTTTATTATCATAGATTTATGGATATGTGATTCTTTTTTTCCTTGAAAAAAATTTTTTTGGGGGGAGTACTGGGGAGGAAAGCCAAGGACATTCTACCGCTGAGCTACACTTTAGCCCTGTTTTTATTTTTTATTTGAAACAGGATCTCAGTAAGTTGCAAAGAGCCTCACCAAGCTGAGGAGCCTGGCTTCGAACCTGCCATCCTTCTGTCTCAGCCTCCCAATTACTGGAGTTTCTGATATGGAAAACCTCTTGTAGTCTGGAGATTATTTTATCTTGATATATAATTCTTTGGAAATACTGCTGGATTCCATTTGCTAGTAAATAATTACCATTATTTAGCATTTACTATTTTAACAGTTTTTTCTAGTTACCATCTTTATCAGATTTTTTAAAGGTTGTCATAGTTTCATAAGTTAAATTGGGGAGCTTTCCACTATTTCTTTGAGTCTGGAATAGTATAAAGTTGGAATTGCATGTTCTTTAAATATTAGGTTGAAATTATCTGTGGAAGCAAATTTTTAACACAGATTCTTCCAAGGTAATTGGTTTGATATGACTTATACTTCTTCTAAGCATAACTTTTACAATTTATGTTTTGGTAAGTGTGATAGTTAATTTCAGTATCAGCTTGACTGAGTTGATGGATATAAGATAGCCGGTAAATGTCATTTCTTTTTTTTTTTTCTTTGCGGTACTGGGGATTGAACTCAGGGGCCTTCTATCTCTGAGCTATACCCCCAGCCCTATTTTTTATTCTTTATTTTTTAAAACAAGGTCTCACTAAATTGCGGAGTGCCTCACTAGGTAGCTGAGGCTGGCCTCGAACCCGGATCCTCCAGTCTCAGCATCCCAATGCTGTGATTACAAGCGTGCACCACCACGCCCGACTGGACTGGTAAATGTTACTTCTCCTTGGATTATCTGTGAAGGTATTTCTGGAGGAGATCAGCATTTAAATAAAGAAGATCACTCCCACCCAGGAGCTCGGCATCATCCAATCTCTTGAGGTCCTAAAGAGAGAAAAAAAGAAGAGGAAGGGTGAATTTGCTTCAGTTTGTGCTGAGCCATTCTTGTCTCTTGTCCTTGGATAATTACACTACTGGCTTTTCTGTTTCTCTGTCTTGAATGTGCCTCTGTGTCTTCAGAAGGCCCTCAGAAGTTTTATTTGTGTTTAGCTTTTCAAGTTTGTTGCCGCGGCAGCAGTTACTGATGCTTTCTCCTGTGCGCGCTCTCCTTTCCATCCTGTTTTGGTCATAGCTGCTAGAGACAGAAGATTATTTCCCAGCATTCCTCACAACCAGGTGTTTCTGTGTGCTAAGTCTGTAAAATGTGAGGGAATTTTACTTAACAGAAGCTGCCTTTTCTCCTTCTTATTGTCTGAAATTCAGAGGGGATAGCTGAGCCTCCCACAACGGTGTTTTAAAAGATGACTTGATCTAATAAGCAGGTATTGCGAAGTTGCAAGATAGAAGGATAATGTACACAGTCATCTGCATTCCTTTGTGCCAGCAATGGGAGACTGAAGAATGCTTTTATTTCTCTGTTCCTCTTTTACCATGGAACATTTAGGACACTTTTACTTTTTTATTTTCCCGAATACCTACATTTTACTGAGATCATTAATTATCTTTATTTTCATAATATTCCTAGCAGTATGGTTTCTTCTGCTTTAAGAATCTTAAATAACCTCTCCATCAATATCTAGTTAGATTGAATCATATTTAATCGGTTGTAGTAGTAAAGTTCATTTTTCACTCTTAGTTTTCTCTTTTCCTTCAATTCAGAGTTCTCTGTTTTGGTTAATTTGTTGCTTGTCTAGACTTTATTCTCAAGTATTTCAATCACATAGGGAAAGATGGGAAATATATTTACATATTTTTATATACTGTGAATACTGTTCTTTACTCTGTGGAAGAATAAAATAATGATTTGTGGTTTCCAAAATGGACCTGTATCAATCATCCTATAATATGTCTAAATATCAATATAATGTATTAAGCTAACTAATATAAAGTATGTTCCATACTTTAATTTGGCAAATGTTTCTTTCTAACAACCTGGACTGCCAAATTCAAATTTAGAATGACCTGACCTCATACAGTTTGATGCTGGAAAGTTAGGATGCCCTGCGTCCACCCCGCCCTCTTCTCACCCCGTCTCCCCGATGAAGGGTGCTCATACATGCCCCTGCAAACCCAGCCTTGGCACCCAGCTCACGCTTAGGAGTCACCCCTCGGCATGGTCTGACCTCCGGAGGCTGGCCCCAGAAAGAGCCCTCAAGATTTTGAAAGGAGGAGGCTTGAGACTGAATAGAGAATCGTGAAGCTCCGAGTGGACTCCATCTCTTGTCCTGTGGACTCTGCTCTCCCTGAGCTTCATCTCAACCCTACAGAGGAAGTTCTCAGTTCTCTCGATTTCTGGGTTGCTTACTGCTTTTTCTGCTCAACCCTGGAATGTGTGACCCTGGGGTCCCTCTTTCTTGATCTTCTTTGAGTTTGGAATCTCCCAGAATATGATCCTGCCTACTTGACAGTACTATTATTCTTATGCGTGGATTGTTGTTTTTTGTTCCTTTCATCCATCTGATTTTGTTTAATTTCTGTCTTTTAGGAATTCCTCGAAGTTTTGGCTCACTAATGCCTTTCTTTATTTTTCAGGGTTGTTTTGACTTATTTTTTTCCCTGAAATATACATTTTAACAATTTTAGGCAGAAAGAAAAGTTAAAGGTTGTTGGTCATTTTAATCTATATCTATTTACTTTTGTGTTTATTGGGTTTTCCTAGTGATGAGGTGACATTTGAATATATATATGAAAAATATGTATTTCCCATACCACCATGGCCCTGGCCCTGCAGAAATACAGATTTTTACTAATTTGTTCTATGAATACTTCTTAACCACCAATCATAAGCAGAGTCTTGTGCTAGATACTGTGGAGAATGACTTCTGCCTCAGGTGAGAGGTCAGAGGCCACAGTGCTCTGGTGTGTTTGTGAATGAATGGACTAGCAATGAAGAAGTCGTGTTCTATGGGCCGTCCCAGCGGCTCAGAGAGGGAGATTGCCTCTTCCTCCAAGAATCAGGGAAAGCTTCTTGGAGGAAGTAATTCTTACGCTGGTCTTGGAAGTGCTGATTGAGACAGTGGAAGGTACAGGTAGGAGAACAGTTCCAGAAAAAATATTCAGTGCACTTTGAGGCCAACCTGGTATACATGAAAAGAAACCAATGGAAATAAAAATTAAAAAGCTGTCGCCACTTTCAGTAGAAGCGGAGGGCCATGTAAAGGTCTGAGTTCTATTTTCAGCTGGTGTTTTCGATGTAACCTGATAACGGTATACAGATTAGTTAGGGCCAGAGATTATTTCTGTGGGGTTGTGGGGCGAGGACCACATGAGACTGAGCACCCTACTCTCCGGGCCTTACATTAGGTTGGATTTTACTTGGAGCTGATTGAAAGAAAGCATTAAAGTTCCTCAGCAGGCTGAAACTTAAAATCGTTTTTGACAGAAAAAGGGAGCTATGATGAAATGTGTCGATTTAGCTTTTTAAAACACTTTGCTATTTACAGAAGCATTGGGGTAGTAGAGAGTCTGACCTTGCTGGCCAGTGTAGACAGACGAGCCTGTTTGTATCACAGGATGCTCACGTTGTCCCCGCCCACTCCTTATAGTAAATTCTTAAGAACACCAGACTTGGTCACAAGAAGAACATCTCCATCTGGTAGTCATTACCTGTAGGATGTGTGGCTTGTATGTGTCTTCTGGAAGTTAACTTTTAATGTTAAACAAAAGAAGCTGATCAAAACCGGCTGTAAAACCTTTGCGTAGTTCACGTTTTATACAGTCAGCATTGGGCTACCATTCACATGACTGCATGTCTGAAGTTAAAAAAATGAGGTAAATCCTTTCCTTTTATTAAAATTAATGTAATCTTGATTTTACAGTTAACACAACTTTAATTGTTTCCCTGTTTGGCAGGAAAATTTAATGCAATTGACATCACTGTGTATGTGTTTTATACACCTTGGAGAAATAATGGCTCATTTACTGACTGTATGTGCCACTATTAATATATTTTGGATGCAGTCAAAATAAAAACAGTAGGTTGAAATATAATTCTCTAATTTAAAATTATGAGGTTAGTAAATGTAGAAACTTGCCAGCTAACCATGTAATACGCCATTAACTACATTATGTGAACTAATTATATAGGTATTGAAAATTGCTCTAGTAATACTCCTTTTGACACATGGCATTTATTATAATCCTAGGTACACACCAACATAGTAATTTTAGATCATTATTATTTATGATAAGAAATGACTCAGAATTTTAGATCAAGAAGACCCCCTCATTCCCTTAATTGACTTTAGAGGAATTGTGGAACTTGAGAGAATTAGGAATTCATTCTTGGCAGTGTTTTACATAGCATTGGGGACATAGTGTATGTTAAATAATAATAGTTTCTTCTGTCTTGAACTTGGCAGATTCTCTATAAATAACAATTTTGAAATCACAGAAGCACATTAATTCCTAACAACACATGCTTGTGAAAGATCTGTAACACAACCATATTGAGGATTTGCTATCATGAGATAGAATTTCATAATGAGACGACGTACCAGGTCATGTAATGACTCAGGCCTAACAATCTAAGCTGAAGACAGTACGCATTTCTCTCCCTGAAAATATTTTGAAACTCAGTGGTTGTTTTGGTGATGATTAACACTGTTTTGTTGGAAATGTTCTAGACTAGAGAAACCTAAGTATTGCTCATAAATACCACGTAGGCAGAGACGTCGAGGCCAGTTCTGATCATCAAGCTTTGGCAAAATATCAAGTAGCACCATGTCTCTGGAGTTAGTGCCACTGTGGGAATGGTGCTTCTTCCAGGCCCCGGTTAACTTCCCCATTTAGGCGGGTATTCCTAAATGGCCACACACATAGTTATATATTATTTTTTAAAGATAGGGGATATCTTAATTCTATTCTGACAGGGCACCAACTCTGTTATCTTCTGAGAATTGAACAGTTATCTTAATCTTAGTATTTATGTTTAACATTTAAGTCAATTTAAGGGGTGTGTGTGTGTGTGTGTGTGTGTGTGTGTGTGTGTGTGTTTTTTTTACTGGAGAACCCAGGGGCATTCTACCTCCAAGATACACTCCCAGCCCTTTTTTTTTTCTGCAACCAGGTCTCACTAAGTTGCTGAGTCTGTCCTCAAACCTGTGATACTTGTGTCTCAGTCTCCCAAGTACTGAGATTACAGTATTATAAGGACGCAATGTACCGCCTAGCTAAGGCATGCTCATTTTTAACACAAAAAATAAATGATTTAGAGCACTAGCACATACTAGGAACTCAGTAGATGTGAGTTTATGAAATTACTTATTATACAATGGAAACTTAATTATATTTAATACTTCTTAGACTAAATGTGTCTGTATACGTAATTGACACAAATATGTAGCTTCTAGGTGCTTAACTCAGGGAGTTTTGCTAATTCTGCACTCCCCTGAAACCGCCTTCCCAGACAAATGATAAAGTCCCCATTCCTTTGTGAATGCGCCTTTGCAGTCACCATGTCACCACTTGTGACTCCCAGATGGTTCCTATCAGCTTAGTTTAACTGGTTTATTCTTGGATTTCATATAAATGGTATTATATGGAATGTACTGTAATGTTAGTGATTTTAATTTCTGTTTTCCTAATGATGAGTGATTCTGAGTACCTTTTTAACTTTCTTACTGCGCTTCATGTACCTCATTTGGTAAGGCGGATTGTTCCAAAATTTTGCCCTTTTTTTTTTTTTATTATTAATAGCACTTTCTATGTTTTATCCAGTAAATCTTTGTGTGCCCCAAGTTGATGAAGAGTTTCTCTTAGGTTTCTTGATAGTATTGTTATAGTTACAGCTTTTACACCTAAGTGTCTGATTCACCAAATTCATTTCTTTGTACAGAATGAGATAGTTATTGGAGCTTATTTTGTATTCCATACAGCTGTTCACACACACACACTTTTCTGATAAAGAATTTAAAAATATAGATGAGATCTTCTCAATGTTAGCCTGGGGAATCCTCAGCCCACTCTCCTATTGAATAAATAAAAACATCCCTGGTATTTGTCAACCATGGGTTTATCATTCATATCTTTCAATAAACTTGAAACTTTTGCAAAGTAGGAAGCTGCCTCAAGTGGAGATTCACATCTTTCGGATTATACCCATTTTACTTCTTTTGTATTCCCTAAAGAGTAAGCAGAAACAATACTGAGAACCATCTTTTCAATGCTTGGGTTCACTACTCTTTATTGTGTTTATTTCAGCAGTGTGGTGAACATACTGGTCACAGTAGGAATGTCTGGCAGGGCAGGCTCAGATGTGTGATGCTCAGACAGTTGCCCTGTTGCCTCTGATATCCTTGGTGGCTTTGAATGCAGCAATGGGAGCTGTTTCCTGTATGTTGGCATTTACACTGCCTTCCATGGCTTCCCTCTACTTTGAAAAGATAAATTGCTTTCATTTTGAGAGGAAAGGATTTTATCTTCCCAGCCTGTTCTCCATGCGTGTGACCCTTACACCAGAAGCACACAGCTCTGAACATCAACTAAGACTAGACTGGCTCCTCCAGCTTCTAGACTAGCTTTAGGTGAGTTGGAAAGACCAGAAATCACATTTGTGATCTGAAAGTTCTATGCAATTCTCATTAACTTCAACATGTTATAACTCCACTCTGGATGGTGAATATTCTTTGGAAAACATGAGTATTTGGAGTAACAATGGTCTTTTTCTCCTAACAATTTCCAGATGATGGTAAGCTGTATCCTTGGAGTCACAGCTGATGAAAATAAGTAGATTTTTTTTTTTTCTGTATTTCGGGTATCTTTGAAGCAGGTTCAGTTAGAAGTCCTCTTTGGACATGACTGTGATGTATTCATGCATCACATTGATCTGATGGCCATTTTGTTATATATCTTTACTGAGGATCACAATGCCACTCCCAAGTACCTATTGGTACTCTCCTCTGAAGGCATATTTACGAGGGTTAAATGTGGTTAGTGTATTTTTCCTTAGTGTATTTTTCCTTCATCTTAAGACCTACAGAAAGAAGATAGCTCAATATTACCATTGAAATACTTTGTAAAAATAAAACCAATTCAGTGACTAAGTCTTTTTTTTCAAATAAGGGTTCTCTAAAAATATAATTTTGTCAAGTTTAAGTGTGGATTCTTTGGTGGTTTCCTTCTGCTCTGCTCAGATATTTCAGATTCTTTTGGTATAGTGCTGAGGCAGTTAATCTTTAAAACTCTAGGCAGAAACTTTCTAGGAAATAAGAAGGCAACTGTGAGTATACTATTTCCTTCCATTAGTTTACATATACTTATATGGATCATACTTAACATTTTTCCCCTCCAAAAACTTTGTAAACCAAGCCAAATATGCTGTGCCAAGTTATAGGGGCCTATAAATCTAAGTAGTCGTCAGACCATAGGCCCATCCTGTTTTCTCACTCCCTTCCTACAACTATAAAATTAGTTCATGTTGTAGAATCTGGATCTCAGTATTCTTCCCGTCTCCTCTCCTTCTAACTCATACTACTATTTTATCATGCCATTTCTCATGGCTTAGAATACTAGAATGTTTTTTAAAAATAATCTTATTGACCCATTGCAATTATATATCACAGTGTGATTCAAGGTGGCAAAATCACACCTGCACACAACCCTTGGTGTCTTCTCCTCCATATTCCTCCCTGTTCTGCCTCTCCTGCCCCCTCATACATGTTCCTGAGGTTGGTACTGATTCCGTCATACAGGAACATAGCATTATCGGACCTGTTTCCCTCCTCACCCCTCCTTTTTCCCTACCTTTTCTCCCTGCCCCAATTCCCACCCAGTATTCTACTGATTCTCTCCTCATTTATCTGATATCTCTTTTATTTCTTATTTTCTCTCTAGCTTCCACATACGAGAGAAAACGTACAACCCTTCACTTCCTAAAACTGGATAATATCACTTAACATGATATTGTCTGGTTTCATCCTTTTCCTGTAAATGACATAATTTTATTCTTTGTGGCTGAGTCAAACTGCACTATATGTATACGTGATATTTTCTTTATCCATTCATGACTTGTATGCCTAGTTGGTTCTATAACTTAGTTATTTTGAATTATATTGCTATAAACATGGGTCTGTTTGCATCACTATGATAGTCTGACTTTAATTCTTTTGGAAAGATCCCAAGGAGTGTAACTTGGTTATATGGTGGTTCCATTGCTAGTTTTTTTGAGGAACTTTCATATAGTGGTTGTTGTAGTAATTTATAATCCCACCAACAGTGCATAAAAGTTCCTATTTCCCCACATCATTGCCAGAATTTATTATTGTTTATATTCTTGGTGATTCCCATTCTAATTGGGGTAAGGTAGAATCTTAATATAGTTTTGATTTGATTACTAATGACCAACATTTTTCATATATTTGTTGGTCATTTGCATTTCTTCTTCAGAAAAATGTCTGTCCAAGCCGGGTGTGGTGGCGCACGCTTGTAATCCTAGCATTCGGGAGGCTGAGACCGGAGGATCCGGGTTCGCGGTCAGCCTCAGCTACCTAGTGAGGCACTCTGCAACTTAGTGAGACTCTTGGTTTCAAATTAAAGAATAAAAAAAATAGGGCTGGGGGTATAGCTCGGGGGTAGAATGCCCCTTAGTTCAATTCCCAGTACCGCAAAAAAAAAAAAAAAAAAGTGTCTGTCCAGTTCAATTGCTCATTTTTTAGTTTGTTTGTTTGTTTTTTGGAGGTACTGGGGATTGAACTCAGGGGAATTCTACCTCCGAGCTACACCCCCAGCCCTATTTTTTATTCTTTATTTTGAAACTGAGTCTCACTAAGTTGCGGAGTGCCTCACTAGGTAGCTGAGGCTGGCCACGAACCCGGATCCTCCGGTCTCAGCCTCCCAAATGCTGGGATTACAAGCATGCGCCACCACGCCTGGCTCAATTGCTCATTTTTTGACTGGGTTATTTTATTTTATATTATTTTTAGTGTTAAAGTTTTTGAGTTCTTCATATATTCCAGATATTACTTCTCTATCAGAGGAGTAGTTGGCAAAGATTTTCTCCCATTCCATAGGCTTTCTCTTTATGCTCTTGATGTTTTTCTTTGCTGCACAGAAGCTTTTGAACTTACTGCTACCCCATGTATTGATTCTGTTTTATTTCCTGACTTTTAGGGGTCTTATTGATTGATGGAGACTTCCTCAATAAGACCCCTAAAGGTCAAAAATTAGGATGCTACTTAACACATTTTGCATTGAATTTTGGTTACTATGCTGTCTTTTGTTTGTACAAGAAATTTTCTTGTGGTGGTATTCATAATTTGCTGCCATGTCTTATTACCTTTACCAGTTTTACGTGACAGGGTCTATATCCCTTTTTGTTTCGCAGCTTCTAATTCATTGTTTTATACTCACGTATTCTATGCGATATTTACTGACCCTCTACTGTGCTCTAGGTACTGTAAAGTATATGAGGAATCATGGGTGAGAGTGATAAAATACACACCTAAGAAGCTTGATCTGCCCTGATGCTCCATTTAACGTGTATGGGCTGTAATGTGTGCAGTTATCACATATTATACTGGTGAAAAAATTGGTCTAATAATTATAATTTTATTGTATTTACTACCATGCTCTGGATTAATACCTTAAAATAGAGCTTACTATTAGATGGGTTCATAATTTTGCTATTTTAATCTTTTGCAGTATTATTTGTCTTTACTTTTTAAGTTAGTTTGTAAGATCTGTGCTTTAATTTTCCCTAGTAGTATTATAACTGAGTTTGCCATGGCTGGATGGAAATGATTAATTTAAAAGAGGAATCTGTATCCTTTGACCCTACCATAAATGCTAGGTAAGGCATATATTCATACACAAAATTTGCTTACTTTATATTTAGAAGTGAATTTATTTTGGATTCTGCCCAAACTGTTTAAGAAAATTTGGATATCAAATAACTCTTTAATTTTAATAGCGTGTAAGTGTTCATACTACACATTATCGCCCAAATGAATCTCTTTCAGTTTGAATTTGGGTTCTTGCCAAAGCAACACCTTGTGGATAAAAAGCTGGCTATATGCTACAATTGATTTTGGAATCTAACTTTGAATTTATAGCTAAGAACAATGGGTGACTTTTTCAAATATATCATGGCTACAATTCTTTTATATATGATTATCATCGAAGATAGTAGTCTAATACTGGTTTATATACTTATAAATGATATGTTTAAGACCTTCTTTACAATAATCACTCCTTACCTATAGAGATACATTCTTAAGATCTCCATGGTTGGTAATACCAAATCCTGTCTATACTGTACTTTTTTTTTTGTAGATACATACTTCTGGTAAAGTTTAGCTGATAAATTAGGCACATAATTATGACAATCTGCTGTAATAAAAGTTACATGAATATGGTTTTTCTCTCTCAAAATATTGTGCTATACTCATCCTTTTTCTCCTTCTGATGACTTGATGATACAGTACCTGCATGATGAGACAGAAGAAGGAAAGAGAGACATAGGTATTGTGGGTTAGCATCAGCCTGCCACACACGGGGTAGCGGACACACACACAGGGGGACTGCTGCAGTCCACATGATTATCAAGATAGCTACTAAATGTAGGTACCAGGTACAGCCCGGGAACCCTGGAGAAAAGGAAGTCCTAGGTTAGAGGAAGTAAGGCAGCTCAAGATTTCATGATGCTTCTCAGAATGACACACAGTTTAAAAGTTATGGATTTCTAAATTTCTGAAATTTTCCATTTCATAATTTTTAACCAAGTATATATGAAGCTGTAGAAAGTAAACCATGGCTAAGGAGGACTTAACATCACAAAGCCCAAAATAATAAAAAGTATGAATCCTTTAAAAGCATAAATAATCCCTGATTTTTGAATAGGGCATATTACAATGCTAAAACCACAATTTGAGTCCATGTTCTGTAGAAATCACTATACCAGAATGCTGAAGGATGAGAGAGATGTAAGTCCTGCCATCCTGATTCTTCTTACGTTATAATCTGTGATGTGTCATAATCTATGACAGGTTTGCAGCCAGCCTTAGCTACTTAGTGAGGCCCTCTGCACCTTAGTTAGACCCTATTTCAAAATAAAGACTAAAAAATAGGCCTGGAGATGTAGCTCGGAGGTAGAATGCCCCTGGATTCAATCCCCAGTACTGCAAATAAATAAATAAATAAATAAATAAATAAATAAATAAATAAGGAGGTTATAGAAAAAGGGTAATAAGATTGGAAGGGCAACTGAACTCTGGAGCAGCGTTTCTCAATGGCAGTTCTATTCTCCTTTTAAAGGAAGGGTTAAGTAAGACCTTAAGAGAAAATCAGTGTACTATACATGTATGTATGTGTACTTCTGATAAGGCTTCTCAAGGAGATGTACTCCCCAAATTGAAAATCACTCTGGTGGTATACACCTGTAATCCTAGCATTTTGGTCACTGAGACAGGAGGATCACAGGTTCAAGGCCAGCCCCAGGAACTTAGTGAGGCCCTCAGCGAATTCAAGAGACTTTGTTTCAAAATTAAAAAATAAAACAGGGCATAAGTGTAGCCCAGAGACAGAAAACCCCTGGTTTCAATCCCCAGTATCCCCTACCCCAACCCCCCCCAAAAAAAGAAAACCCAGCATTCTTTATGCCAGATGCAGTATTAAGTACTTTGCATCCATTACTCTAATCCTCACGGCAAGCTTGCATATAGCATTTTTCCTAGACTATAGAAGGTATTCAGTATGTGTATGTTGAGTGAATAAAGGAATTTAAAGGTGAATTGTAGCTGGTATTGGCCCAGTTTCCCAGATGAAGAAACTAAGGTGCAAAACCTTAAGTATAAGAAATCAATTGCTAAATTGCCAAAAATGCAGATGATTTCCAGAAAACAGTGGGCTGGTGTGAGGGTTTGTTATGTTGGGGCTCGAATCTCTTCACCTGGATTATTTTGTTTCACCTTGTTATTTGTCTAGCTTCAGGTCTTATTATCTTATTCTTTCCAATAACAAAGATTTAAAACCTGAATTTACTTCCTTTCCAAATAATCCACAAATTCATATTAAAAAAATTTTTTTTTAAAAAGCGACCCTGTAATTTTCTCACATTTATTTCCATGTCCAAAAAGATATTTTCAACTTAGATAACTTAGACCACCATCTGATTGGCATTATTTCATGTACATAACTAAAATTAAGCCAGCATTTTCTAGCACTATTTAAGTGAAATATTCTACATACTAACCATCACAGTGTTATATAAGTTCTGTCTGAAACTGCCTTTAAGATCAGTTTGCTTAAGCAATTCTTTTCCTTAGGTTTTTCTTTTTCCTTGTTTTTGGTTCTAGTAATTAGTTAAAATTACTCTCTTCACAAATTCACCCCCCTACACACACACACACACACACACTTTCCTAGCAGTTTGTCAGCTGAGGTGATGGTCTTTCACAAATCCAGCATTGACAAGTGTTTACTGTCTCTGCTCACAGACCCAGTAATTAAACTCTGTGTTCTAGGCTCTGCAAAATATTTGCTTATCAGTTGTCCAAATATACCTCTTCTACCAAATAAGAGACAAATGGGTATTGAGAAGACTAAGTTATATTGAGCAGCAAAGTAAATACTACATTCTCTGACTCCTTGACTCCTCATCCTTCTTCCCCCAAAGACAGAAGTTAAAGCCCGGTCCATCGTGTTGCTGTGTCCTGCTTTACTTGGGAAGATTCATTTATGTGTCATCATGATACTTTTTATGTCCAATTCATTTTTAAGAAAAAATATTGATTTTTCTAAGTGAGCATTTTGAATAGCTTGGCTCTACTTAATGTAATTTTACAGAGGTCTAGAAAGTAAATGAAGGACTAATTTTGTCTTCAAATTATAAAATATGGTATAGGTACCTGATTGATCTCTAGGAATAATTGATCAAAAGTTGGGTCTGTTGTAAGAAGGACTTTAAATAGAGAATAACTGTCAAAGGAAATCATTTAAACTTCACCATTTATTCTCCTGATTTGAAAAGGCAAATAATATTTTCATGCATCCCCACTAATAATTTAAAAGACAATAGATTTCATTTTTAGACCATTACTATGTTTCCCTAAGATATGTTTTTATATTGACACACTTTTTAGGTTTTAGAAAGAAAATAGTATTTATTTTAGAGCTGTTTGAAGCTCATTGAAATACATGCTTCAAGTATTTGACAACAAAGTCCAGCATCTGAGCCCCCTCATGGGTGCTTTCTATTGATGGCTTCTTTTCTTTTTTTCTCCTGTGTTTGGGGCCACACTTTCCTCTTTCCATATCTCGTATATACATTTTTTTTTTTTAACTGGGATTTCTAGATAACATACTGTAGCAACTCTCAGACTCCCCACCACTTGTTTTTTCTAGAATTTTTGTTTATGTAGTAACTTCACTAATTTTATAAAATCTACCTTCACTTTTATGTATACCATTGAAGTTTGCCCAGTTTTTATATTTTACTCTTGCTTTTATTACTAAACTTGAGTCTTTAATGATTGTCTCTTGGTCAGTAAGTTTGGTGTCTGAGGCACCTATAATAAAAGATAGATTAATAAGAATAAAACACACAAATTTACTTACTATAAGTTTTCATAACACAAGACTCTTCATAAGTGAAGGCCTAAAGAAACAGGGAAGACTTTCATATTTGTGGTAAGTTTGAAGAGTGGGCCATTGTGCTGAAGTATGCTTGGGCAAAAGAGGGATAAGAGCTAGGGTAGCAAACAGGTAGCAAGGTGTGTGTGTTCAAGTTCTTCTTGGTGTGTTTGTCTCCATTCCTTTCCTCCAGGTGCAGGGTAGGACTCCTCTCCTTAGGATTTTCAAGGGAGAGAGAGGGGAGGAAGGCCCGAGGATGCAAGGAAGGTGGAAATGGCCTGTTTACTTACTGTTTTCTTCATTTCCAACATGCCATGTTTTGGGGTGGTGGTTCTTGCTAAGATAAGGTACCATATCTTTTGGTATATTGTCTTGACTCTATCAGCTGTTGTCTGCAGATCTCCATTTTTAATTTTTTGTCTTGTTATACTTTTACTTGTTATACTTGTTATACTTTTGCTTGCTATACTTATTGACTTAGCTATAATGCTGATTTTCCCAATTACTTGTTACCAATTGATATTTGAGTTGTTTTGTTTTGTTTTACAGTGCTGGGAATTGAATCCCCTTGCTAGGCAAGCTCTCTACCACTGAGCTCCATCCCCAGCCCCAAATTGTTATTGTTTTTGAGCTTTTCCACAGACTCCAAATCTTTTTTCTAGCAGTAGCAATACCATCTAGAACTAGTGGGGAAGAGGTCAATGATTACAGCCCTAATTAATGTGCCACACACTGCTGTTCTGGCCACAGTTCAGTCATTTTTCTTGTCTCGGTGCTTTTCAGTTTGTTTGCCTTTGGTTATTTTCCAGAGTTCTGTAATGGGTCTCAATAATTTTGCCAGATTTTTTAAGATTTTTCTTTTAGGCAGAGAATTTGTTGACCTCCTCACTCCATCATTCCTCAAGTCTTTTGCAAATTATTCTAGCAAACTACAAAACCCCAATTTATAGCTACCTGGTTAGCAGCACAATTCACAACCTGGGACCTGGGATTGGTGCTGAGGATGGGGAAGCCAAGTCTTGTGGGATTGAGCCCGCAACTGGTGGGGTCTGAGCTCTCCTCAGTTAGTCAGAATGGAATTGACTCCTTGAACTCCCTGTTGTTGTCCACAGAGTTGGAGAATTGCCTGATGTGGAAGGAAATTCCACACATCGGGCACAGATGTATTGTGTGAATATACAGTAGTTTCATCTTTTAAGTGCAAATATAAATTTTGGGGATCCTAAGGTATGTCCATATCTTTTGGTATCCACATTTTAGGTAAGAAAGGTGGATGGTCTTAACATGAATAACAATTGCTATTTGTTTATTTATGTACATATTCACTCAACAGCTATTTATTGAGTGCCTACTGTGTGTCAAACACTATTCCAGGGAACATTTCCTTAAAACAAAGTGGAAATCTTACCTTCATGGAGCACACGTTCTCGTGGTGTAACTAACATTTTTTTGAGTGCTTACAGTGTGACAGTGTTTTAGGTATTTTACAAATATTGACCCATTTAATCCTGTCCATGGTCCTGAGATAGGTGCTACCTCATTTTATCCATGAAGAATCTGAGGAAACAGACTGTTAGCTAATGTGTTTAAATTCATGAAGTTTGGGAGCTGTAGAATGCATATTCAGATAACTGTCACAGTCTGGCTTCAGACGCTTACTCAGGTAATTTCAGGTCACCAAGGAGCCTTAAAAGCATGTAGAATTCAGCCAAACAACTTAAAGGTTCAAGTAGGAGTGGGGAAAGATGGAATACGGCATAGGCATAGGGAATATGGCAGACAGCGCTCCTCAGCTGTAGCACAACATTGCAATACAGAGCTAGTATTGTCCATTTAAAAGTTATTTCAAGAGAAAGTGAAAGTCCGGATTTTTATATGAAATCTCTGATGTTAAATTTGCAAAATAAGCCGGGCGTGGTGGCGCACACTTGTAATCCCAGCATTCGGGAGGCTGAGTCTGGAGGATCCAGGTTCTCGGCCAGCCTCAGCTACCTAGTGAGGCACTCTGCAACTTAGTGAGACTCGGTTTCAAAATAAAGAATAAAAAATAGGGCTGGGGGTATAGCTCGGAGGTAGAATGCTTCTGAGTTCAATCCCCAGTACCGCAAAAAAAAAAAAAAAAATTTGCAAAATAATTTTAAATTTTAGTAACTGTATGCAAGTCAACTAAAACATATTTCCAGGCTAGATTTGATGCAAGGGATGCAATTTTATATGCTCTGTTCACAACCTTATTATTATGGGTCTAAGCATGTTTCTTTAGACGCTGTGCATCTGAAACCAGGCCCCTTAGCTCATCCCTCAAAGTCTTGTTTGCTTGCAGATGTTTTAGTTCTCATGTAGGCTTCTGCCTTCACCGGGTTGATGAAGCCAGAAACTAGGAAGGCATCCTTGACTTCTGTCTCTCTTCTCCAGCCCTTCCTTGCTCATTTGTACATGCTTCAGACATACCTTTTTTCCTTTCTTATGTTAAGCTCAGCAATGCCAGTTTCTTCTTTCCTACCCTCTTTCTCACCCCTCCTTTCCTGAGGTGTCTTGCACAGAGTCAGGACCACATTGTAGTCATCTTTGCATTCCCAGCCTCTGGTGTAGTGTCCAGTACACAACTCAGGAGTTTGGGGTAAGGTATAGTTTTATGTATTTATTTCTCATGACTGTGAGACTAAGGTAATGTCTGTTAGTAATAATGGGGCATTTTGTAAGAGCTGTATTTATGTAGAAAATTTGTTTTGCTATTACTTTAAATTTGGTAAAATGAGAGCGTCTGAGTCAAAGGTGTTTAGTTTAATTATATTGACAATCCTCCTCCACTCAGAAATGCAGACGGTACAGAATTCTACCATTTGTATGATTGCATTTTTTTGCAAAGCTATTTTAAGTATAATTTGGAAATTATACTCAGCACATTCCTAACTTGTCACTGAAACTTGGTACAAGTATGTATCTGTAATAATCTGTGGTTCTTGTCACTTTCTGATAAAGAAAAATTGTATGCCCTTCTTTAGTTTCAATTTAAATTTTAGAATGAGATAAATAGCATGGCATAAACAAACTATGGCAATCTTATTTAAAACCTAATTTCAGAAAATGTTTGAAATCTTGTCACTGATTCTCTTCAAAAGAGCTTTTTGTCCACCTCCTGTTATAACTATAACTAAATACATCATTCCACCAGACAGTGACAACAGATACCCAGATGACGACCTCTGACTTCTCCAGCATTTCAGTAGCCACAATGAATGTGCTAAGGTATACTTAAGTACACGCTACTTTCACCATGTTCATTTCTGCCCTTACTTACAGTGGGCTCTAGCTGCTACTTCTGGCAGATAGGAGTCTGTTTGCCATTGGGCAGCAAAAATAGTGGTAGGCAAGTCCTGAAATGTTATAGATTCTTACACTATGAGAATTAAAATAAAAGATAGAGAGAGAGAGGTCCAAAGTTCTAATTTTATAGAGGTAAAAGTTGAGTTCCAGGAAGGAACGGTGACTGTTCACTTGGTGTCGTGTGTACACCTGACTTCCTGCTGTCCTCTCTAATGACATCCTGTGGGACAGGGGCTCCCTTGGCGCGCTCTGAATAAGGAGTTGTCTTAAGGATCCATGTGGTCCAGATCCAGCACCGATGGCTCAGGGTTAGAGAAAGATCTCTGGCTCATTTGGGCATCTTGTTCTCTCATTCCATTTTTAGGCTCTTCTTAAAATTTCTTAATTGACAAATAAAAATTGTTTCTGTTTGTCACATGCAGCACGTTGTTTTGAAGTGTATACACATTGTAAAAATGGCTAAATTGAACCAATCAACATGCATTATTTCACTAACCATTTGTGGTGAGAACACTGAAAAGCTACTCTTAGCAATTTTTGAAAATATGGTGCATTACCATTGATTATAGTTGCCATATTGTACAGTGCATCTCTTGAACTTTCTTTTCTGTATAACTGAAATTTTCTATCCCCTGACCAACATCTCCCTACATTCCTCCCCACTCCAGCTTTTGGTAACCACTATTTTACTCTCTACTTAGATGAGTTCAACTCTGTTGGATTCAATATATGAGGGAGATCATGCCGTACTTTTCTTTCCATGAGCATATTGCCTGACTTATTTCCCTTGATACATGTTCTCCAGGTTCATTTAGCTGGTGAAAAATAATATGATGCTCTTATTTTTAAAGACTAATTAGTACATTACAGGGTGTGTGTGTGTGTGTGTGTGTGTGTGTGTGTGTGTATACATACCACGTTTTATTTGCTTATTCACTGCTGGACATTTAGTTGGACTCCATATTTTGTCTTTTATCAGTAATACTGCAGTGAACATCAGCATGCAGATACCTCTTGGACATTTTTATTTAATTTCTTTTGACTTTTGAGATTCCTGGATCATATGACACTTCTCTTTTAAACGGTGTTGACACCACTGGCTATCTGCATGTGGATGAATGAAATTATACTTTTATTTCATACCATTTAGAAAAATTAAAGGAATTAAAGACTTAAATATAAGACTTAAAACTGCAAATCTGCTAGAAGAAAACTCTGTGACATTGATGTGAGCAGTGATAGTTTTAGTTATGAACCCAAACATACAGGCAACAAAAGTATAAAAGTAAACAAATTAGATTATAATAAGCTAAAATATTAATGCATAGCCAAGGTAGTAGTCAACAGAATGAAGAAACAGTCTATGGAATGGGAGAAAATATTTTTAAAGTGCACATCTGATAAGAGGTTGATATCTAAAATATATAAGAAATTCACACAACAGTAGGAAAGCAAATAGCCTGATATTTGAAATGGGCCAAGGATCTACATAGACATTTCTCAGAAGACATACAAATGTCCAACAGGTATATGAAAATCTGCTCAATAGTAATGTCCAGAGAAATGCAAATTGAAACCACATTGAGAATCATCTCACACTTGTCAGAATAAACATTATCAAAAGGATGAATGGCCCCAAGTATTGGAGAGAACATGGAGAAAAGGGGACTCCTGCATGTTTTTGGTGGAACCATGAGTTTCTGTAATGGCTTTTGGTAGGATATCCATTGTAGAAAACAGTATAGAGATTCCTTGAAAAATTCAAATTAGATTATTGTCAGCATAAAAATATGCACTTAATCCTGTAATATAAAATTGCTTTCTAAAAAAACATTCTTTCGCCAGGCATGGTGGCGCATACTTGTAATCCCAGCATTTGAGAGGCTGAGACCGGAGGACCTGGGTTCGAGGTCAGCCTCAGCTACCTAGTGAGACACTCCGCAATGTAGTGAGACCCTGTTTCAAAATAAAAAATAAAAAATAGGGCTGGGGGTATAGCTTGGAAGTAGAATGCCCTGAGTTCAATCCCCAGTACCACAAATTAAATAAATAAATAAATAAATAATTCTTTCTTTAGGTGCTGTCTTTAACTGCAAAATTCCTCAAAAAAAGGTGTTTAAATGGACCCAACTCCAGCTCCTGCTTTTCTGTCATTTTTTCTCACATTTAGGTTCTTGCTCTCTTATTTTATATATTTTTCTTCTTTCTTTTATAGTAAGAACTTAGGTACCAGCCGGGCGTGGTGGCTCACGCTTGTAATCCCAGCATTCGGGAGGCTGAGACCGGAGGATCCGGGTTCACAGCCAGCCTCAGCTACCTAGTGAGGCACTCCGCAATTTAGGGAGACCCTGTTTCAAATAAAGAATAAAAAATAGGGCTGGGGGTATAGCTCGGAGGTAGAATGCCCCTGAGTTCAATCCTCAGTACCGCAAAAAATTAAAAAAAAGAACTTAGGTACCAACAATCTCAATATATTTACTTACTTGTTCAGGTCTGTAATACATTAAAAAAAATTGATTGAAGGATTGTTATGCCAGTACCTCTTCCAAAATAAACCTACTTAGTAAAATTTAAGACTGAATGTTTACCCCTTAAGAATGATAACAGGATGCTCCATTCATCAAATATTTTACCACATTATTTTTGACATGCTAGCCATTGCAATAAGAGAAGATAAAACAAAATTAAAAGGCATAGCAGATGAAGATAAAAAAGTAAAACCACTTTCAGACAACATAATCATGTACATAGAAAATCCTGTAGAATTCACTATACTTTTCTAGAATAAACATATGAATTTATTAAGGTCAAAAACATATCAGTCTCTAAAAATTAGTTGTATTTTTGTACACTAACAATAAAAGGGAATTTTTAAATACTTTCAAAACTATGAGATACCTCGGATAAAATTAAGGCAATTTATGTACAACTCATATACCCAAACCTCCAAAATATTGCTAAATGAAGTTAAAGTAGACCTAAATATATTGAGACAAATAATTGTTCATAGATTAGAATATGCAATATTTTTTAACATTATTTTTGCCCAAAGTTATCTGTAGATTCACTGCAGTCCCTATTCAAATCCCAGCAGGCTATTTTATAGACATTGGCAAGCTGATTCTAAAATTTATATGGAATGCAAACACCTAGAATAGCCAAAACACTTAACTGCTAGAGTACTTTGTTTTAAGACTCTTTATAAAGCTATAATCATTCATGCAGTGTGGTATTATCATGTATATCAATTGAACACAACTTGACAGGAAATATAATGTAATGTGGGAAGGTTAGTATTTTAACAAATGGTCCTAAAACAACTAGATATCCATGTGGAAAAACAATGATTCTCAACCCTCCCTTCATGTCAATTAACATAAAAGCTAAAGTTATTAAACTTCTAGAAAGGAAAACATAAAAGTAAACCTTCATGACAGATTTTTCTTAGAACACAGAAACAAAAAGCAGCTTTTAAAAAATGACAAATTCACCTTCACCAACATCAAAAAGTTTCTCTTTGAAGAACACCGTTAAGAAAATGAAGAGCCAGGCATGATGGTGCACACTTTTAGTTCTAGGCCACTGGGGTTACTGAGGCAGAAAGATTGCTAGAGCCCAGGAGTTCAAAGCCAGCCTAGGTAGCAGAGCAATCAATACCTGATCTCAAAAACAAAAACAACAGCCGGGCGTGGTGGCACACACTTATAATCCCAGCCTTTGGGAGGCTGAGACCGGAGGATCCGGGTTCGCGGCCAGCCTCAGCTACCTAGTGAGGCACTCCACAACTTAATGAGACCCTGTTTCAAAAATAAAGAATAAAAAATAGGGCTGGGGGTATAGCCCTAAGGTAGAACGCCCCTGAGTTCAATCCCCAGTACCGCAAAAAAAAAAAAAAAAAAAGAAAAGGCAAATTATGGAAAGTATTTATAACATATCTATCTATCTATCTATCTATCTATCTATCTATCTATCTATCTATCTATCTATCTATCTATCTATCGTTTTTACTTAAGTAAAACTGCACAGACAAGATGACCGGGATGTTTTGATACAAGTACAGCCTTGGTTGTGTGCCAGGACACTTGGTCACTCTTGAATATGCACGTGTCACATAAGCGGCCAGTGTGAAGGTCACTGGTGTGGAGGGAAGAGTTCTCTAGAGGAGACCGTGGGTTGGGGGGTCACTGACTCGATGTTCAGATGCACCTCGTGGAAAGGAGGCTGAGGCTCATCTGGGAGGTGGGCCGTAGAGCCGATGATCACACCTGCAGTCATCAATGAAGGCTGCACTCCGGTTCAGGTGCTTGCCTTGCCAGGTTTTTCTCACAATTGTTGCAAGTTTATTTTTCTGGCACATAGCCAATAACCAATAAATACTGTGAGGACTTTCTTCTGTGGCTCATAAATTGATTGACAGTTGCAAAATGCTCTCAGTGATGACAATTTTATAGATACAAGAATATGACCATGTAGAAAGACTGCTTTAAATAATACAGTGGTGTAGCTGCATTTATGTTTTAAATACTGACATAAGATATGTTGGAAAAAAATGAAGGTAAAAATCTTTAAGAAGGAGAAGAGAAAGCATTATTACAGAACCACTGGTAATTCCACTGTTAAAAAATAAATTAAATCAGAACTGTTTAAATGTATATGTCATATACACATGCATATATTCATTGATATATGTTAGAAGTTCATTGCCTTATTAAGAACAGCTACTTGGCCACCTCACATCAGCAAGGTAGTTGGGGGGTTATGACAATGTTTTAGGAGAATTTAGAGGTCTTAATACTTTGATATTTTTGGCTTAAGGACATTGTGTTTCCCCAACAAAGAGATCAAGTTTCTGAGTTGCTGAGCAGGAAGGAGTTTCATTTCTTATAACTATCATTCCCAAAGTGTGGTCCCCACAGACCGCCAAGGGTCTCCTAGGATTCTCTGGGTGGTCTGGCAGCTGGTTTCTTGAAATTCTGGGGTTTGCTATATGACAGTGTCTGTAGTCTGTTTTATAGCACGGATTAATAATTATGACATTTCTAAGTATTTTCTCAGATGCCATTCTTCCCATGAGTAATGATGAGGTTTCTGTTCGTGGCATGAAGGGCACAGGTGGAGTTGGTGGTCCAGTCATTCACTTTCCTTCTCATGAAAGAATCCACAGAGTCAAAGTGAGAGCTGTGACCTTACAGGAGTCAAACTGCTTATATGGTTATCAAATATTTAAGCAGCTTATCAGTGGCAATTGGAAATACTAAAATAATTTTAAAACTGAAATCCCAGTTTGCATACTCCAAAAAATAACTCTTAAGTTGACCAGAGAAGGTAGTTCTGTGTTCAAACTGGAAGAGACTCTATCCAAGAACCTAAGATCTAAGAACTTAAGAATCTAAAATAAGTTAGGTGCGGTGGTGCACACTTGTAATCCCAGTACTTGGAAGGCTGAGACAGGAGGATTACAAGTTCAAGGACAGCCTCAGCATCTCAGCAAGGCCCTCAGCAACCTAGCCAGATTCATTTTCAAAATAAAAATGAAAAAGAACTGAGAGTATAGCTTGAAGATAGAATGCCCCTGGGTTCGGGAAGGAAAAAAAAAAAAAGAGAGAGAGAGACTCTTAAGATAATACTTTCAGTTGCAGCTTAGGAATCACCTGGCCCAAAACCCAGGAGGCCTGAACTGATTCCTATCTCCATCACCCAGTAACTCTGAGATCTTGACCAAGTTACTTTCCATCTCCAAAACCATTCTTATCAGTAAAATATGAAGGCCTTTGCCATACCATGTTTTATGTTCTTGGAATAGTACCTGGCACCTTCATTCATTCAGGAAGCATATTGCGTGTGTGGTCTTAATGCTAGATGCTAGGGCTGACTTATGGGATAGGATGTGACTTCTGACCTCAAGGAATCTGGAAGATAATGGCGAGATAGAAAAGGACCCTGATGGTACAATGCCATCATTTATTTAGAAGTTATATGGTCATTCTGAGAACCAGGGCATTAGGGAAGATTTCCCAACGGATCCTGAGCCTGCGCTGAATTCTGATGGTTGCTAGGAGTTAGCCAAACAGAATTGGGGAAGATTATCCCAGCGTTATAGGACAGTAGATCAAAGTCTTAGCAGCAGGACCTGTGTGGAGAGCTTTTGGCCCGACGCAGTGAATGGTGCTTTGCTGGAAGAGCTTTGGACAAGGCCGTAGGAGAACAGAGGGGGACAGGGACGGTACCACTCCCTCTGCTGGCCCCGTGCCTGCTCCACTTTTACTAGTACTGGTCTTGCTGTTTGAGATGGTTTGAGAAAGGAAAGAGATGTAGCAGCTCATTCTGTTAAAAACACAACAAAAATGACTCTTTCTTGACCCACAAATCTGAAACGAACAACTCCACTTATAATTTGCATACTTCTGAGTTTCTCAGTTTATAGAAAGTCATCCATCGAGTGGTTTTTTAAAGCTCTGAATTATTTGTAGCTTTATTGTGTATAATATAAGTGAGTTTTCTTCAGATCAAATAAAAGCTGAATTTCAGCATCTAGCATTTCTCAACAATTATAAATTTAACAAATTAGTGAAAGCTGGATTACTGTGATTTTATCAAGTAGTACTTATTGCATAGTTACATACTCTGGTGCTATGTACTTATGAATTTCTGTGTGTTTATTTTCTTTTTCTTTTTTCTGCCTTAAGTATCTATATGGCCTTTCACACTGGGATTGGGCTCTTACATCTAGACTGAGACTTTTTTTTTTTTTTCTTTACTCAGCACGGATTTTTTATACATTTCTTGAGTACAACAGGGTTATGTATATATTTACGACATATCAGTCATTGTCAGAGCAAAATTAGCACCACTTCTTCGTTTTCCACGTATACCCTACTTTCCTAACATAGCCTGGTCAAGAAAACTTTCTAGTCATAAAACCATAAACCTTTAGAGTCATTTATTTACTTTTTAAGAGGTAGGAGGGTCTTTCATCTACGCATCCTAGGAGCAATCACCAGATTTTGAGATGCCAAAGTAGCCATAGCAGAAGAATCAGTATAATTATTCACATATGCAGGTAGCAACTGCCAGGGAGGAGAGGGCCCAGCTGGGTTCACACAACTCCCCTGTTTAAAATGCACGAAGGACTGTGCCTGTCTTAGGTTGTTTCCTACCAGGTGCTTATTCTTATCCTTCATGGGGTCTCGATGAGTCATTCAACGAACCCTGAGACTGAGACTTTTTTACTTTCTATTTTCTCACCCCCTTTTAGTCTTCTATTTGTAACTCAAAATTGCTTCTAATATAGTGTTCTGTAGGGAGAATAAAGCAAACATTCAGAATTTATATTTGAAAGGATTTTTTTAATGTACATGTAAGTCTAATTATTGTTCCCTGTGGGAATTTTGCCTGTATTATAAAATAAGGCTTTGTTAAAATAACTAACAACATTAAAACCACTTAATTCTGTTTGGGTGTATATGTTGTTGTTTGTTTTTGTTTCATTTTCATGAAGAGCAAAAAGTTAAATTGGTGTTAATTGAGTTAGAGATTTTATATCTTCTTTGTGGTTTGCCTTGGTTTTGTATACTTTTGTTTATTTATTTTTAAGATGTAAGGCTCCCACAGAAGTGTGTTTTTATGAGGATGGTCCAAGTAGCCATGCGCAGAGTGAACTGCTTAAAAATACATAGAAAGGGGACAGTGCCATTTTGTAAAATATTTCTTTGAACAAAATGTTGAGAAAAGGATTGTTCTTTAATAAAAATAAAGAAGTATGGGTCGATATCTTAGCCACTAAGCCCTAAGAGCCAGCTTTCTCCAGTATGAGAGTCTGCTGTCTTCCTGGCATATGGTAAGCTGTGTCCTAGGCACCTTGCGTACATTTACCACTATCGGGAGAGGTTAGACTGAGTAGATTCTTAAACAGGCCTGATGTTTCTTTGAATTTTTCTTTTGCAAATAAGTATATCTAATTCACTTTTTCCTTCTATGTCATAATGTATCTGTGTACATGTTTAACTTAAAGATCATGTTTTCCTCATGTGCCCCCTAATGAAGCTGGCACTTGTAGAAGACACTCTCTGTGAGCTTCTCTTACCGTTGCCCGTGATCATCTCATAACCCTAAGGAGGAAGAGTTGTTATTATCCCATATTTCAACTAAAGAAACCAGAGCCCAGAAAAACAACCTTACCAAGTCCTGAGAACACACAGATATTTTCGCAATGTCCTACTGGTACAAGACATTTAATTTTATCTGATTTTCTGAGTTGCAACTAGGAGAGACTGTTTCAATTATTTTCCAAGTGGACTACACAAATAAGGGGCCAAGTGTGGTGGGATATGCCTGTAATTCCAGTAATTGGGAGGCTAAGACAAGAAGATCACAGGTTGAAGACCAGGCTCAGCAACTTAGAGCCTCAGCAACTTGGTGAGGCACAGTTCCAAAATAAATTTTCAAAAGGGGTGGCGGTGGGGGGCATGTTTTTTCTTTGTATTTTCTGCTCCTCCAGGAGATTTTTTTTTTTTCTGACTTGTAAAGTTGCCATTTACTAGTGATTAATTTTGAGCATCTGTAAACAAATGGCCATCATTGTCCTGCGCAGGTTGGCCACTGCCCTTTTCCTTGTCCTCATTAGTCCCTTTTATTTCTCCTCACCCATTGTCAGCTCTGAGCATCTCATAGGGGCCAGAGTCCCTGCAGACATCCTGCCTCTACCTGGTGTGCTCACCTCCGCCACTCTCTCCCAGCAGTGAGTTCCCTGTGAATGGCTGGAGGTCTCAAATCTCTGCTGAAATGTCTCCTGCTCACACAAGCATTCGGTGAAACCCTTGTCTGATGTGGGTGTCTCCTTGCCTTAGGGTCTATTTCAAGGAACAGATCTTGTATGTCATTCATTGCGACTTGTAGATCTTAAACTTGTTGATTATTTATCCCCTATCATCATGAAGTTCCTGGAAGGCGGGGATCATGGCTGCTTTTTCACTGTAGTACGCCAGCTCCCAGCACAGGGCCTACTGTGTAGCAGGTGTCCAGTAAATATTGGTTGAATTAATGAAAACAAATCGAATGCCAAAGCTTGTTTTAGTCTTGCTTCAGTAGGCCAAGACACAAAGTAGCTACCAGTTCCTTGGTGAAATTTGTTTTCTAAAATTTTGAAACAGAAGAAAAGATTGCACATCAGGATCATGAGGACCAATTTCTTGACTAGAATGATAGGGAATGAATGATGCCTCAAAAGAAGGAGAAGGAGAAGGAGAAAATTAACTCAAATGCAATGAGTTAAGAGCTTGTGACTCACTGTGGGCTTCCAGTTTGGATTTCCCTATCATCGTCAGCATAGTTAATTAATTATACTTGTAAAATTGTGGGGCTTCTCTGTCATTCAGCAAGATTATCAGTAATCAGTATTAGTTCATTATTTGAGAGCAAGTGAGAATATAGTAGAAATACAGTGTTTAATGTGTTGTGCTTCTGCTTTGCATTGGAAAGGGTGAAAACATTAGGAGAAAATTGGGATTTTGTAAATATCTAATTTACAAGTCAATGTCCCAAGTCCTGAATACTAGCTGAGCACTGTGGCACATACTTCTAACCCTAGCTACTTGGGAGACTGAGGCAAATCTAAATTCTTTAATAGTATAGAAATATTCATAAATCAATCTTTGCAAGCAGTTGTTTTTAATTCCTTTTAATTTTGATAGTTTGCTGTTGAGTTTTGTTTAAAACTTTTCACACTGTTGTAAAGTAAATTCAAAAAGATTAGACAGTGCCCATCCACATGTTAAAATGTTTTTCTTCTAGGGGATGTATAATAATTTATTCTTTTAGGTGTGTTGTAACTTAAATGCATCTTATGTTTTTTTGACCTAATATAATTAATAGATTTTATTTCATAATTTTTCAGAAGCAATAAAGAAGAAATTAAGTTAACCAGACATACTTATTTCTCTCTGTGCCTTTCTAAAGTTTAAATGGTATCCTTTCTGACTAGTAAGGGAAGGGAACTATCCCTTTCTAATCAGTGTCTTTGGGAAATGAATGTTAATCAAAAAGTAGTGTACTTTAAAGAACAAACACAGATGCTATGTTGGACATAATACTGAGATTTTCCATAACTATTTGATTATTTAAACATCAGTGCCAGCCGGGCGTGGTGGCGCACGCTTGTAATCCCAGCATTTGGGAGGCTAAGACCGGAGGATCCGGGTTCGCGGCCAGCCTCAGCTACCTAGTGAGGCACTCTGCAACTTAGTGAGACTCGGTTTCAAAATAAAGAATAAAAAAAAAAAAAAATGGGCAGGGGGTATAGCTCGGAGGTAGAATGCCCCTGAGTTCAATTCCCAGTACCGCAAAAAAAAAAAAAAAAAAAAAAAAAAAAAAAATCAGTGCCATGCTGGGCACAGTGGCACACACCTGTAATCACAGTATTGAGAGGCTGAGATAGGAAGATCTCAGGTTCAAGACCAACCTCAGCAACTTAGCAAGACCCTGTTTCAAAATAAAAAATAAAACATAGCTGGGGGTGTAGCTCAGAAGTTGAATATTCTTGGGTTCAATTGGTAGAACCAAAAAAGAAAAAAGGAAAGCAGAGAGGGAGAGAGAAAGGGAGGAAGGGAAGGAAAGGAATCAGTGTCATGAGAGATATATACTCAGCCAAGTGTAATTTAATGAATGCCAACTGTGTCCTTATCAAATGAGTTTTAGTGTTTATACTAAACATAACAGGCTTTTAAAGTATTTTTTAAAAAAATATACCTTCTCTTCAAATTATGTATGTATAACTAATGTGCTTTATTCACTTATCTTGATTTTGTTGATAAATACTATTCTCCTGTTGTTGTAAAAACTAACTGCAGATTTAGAGTAAAGAAGTTCTAATATAGAGAAAATAACAACCCAACAAGAGTATTTTTTTCATATTCATATATAGTATGATAGGTATTCAAACGTATTTTATAGCCTAAAGTGGACCGAATCCCTTACCCAACCAAAGTTATCAATGTTTTTAGGTACAAAGTGGGAATTATTCAATTCTGACCATTTTTATCCTAGTAAAATATTAATTTCTGATTACTTTTAAAAATTATGTGAAAACAAAAGAATGCAGTCTCAGCTACTCAACATTGGGCTTCCCATTTTCATTGACACTTCCCATATCCAGGTATATGACAGCTTTCTGTGGGTGCTATACATCCAGATTTTTTTCTCTCATTATGGTTTTTCAACTTGTCATTTATGGAGTATGTGTGTGTGTGGGGGGGGGGTAACTGGAATTGAACCCAGAGTATTCTACCTCCACTGTCCTTTTCATTTTTTGTTTGGAAACAGGGTATCACTAGGTTGCTGAGAGTCTCGCTATGTTGTTTAGGTTGGCCTTAAACCTGTGATCCTCCTGTCTCAGGCTCCCAAGTACTGGGGTTACAAGTGTGTGCCACCACCAGGAGTCATATATGTTTTTTAATGCTAGTAAGCATTTATAAAGAAGGTATGCAGCTTTGTGAAGTATCTTGAAGAATCAATCTGAATACCTAATGAATAAACTAGACAGCAATTTCTCTGTCAGGCTTAGAAAGACAAACTTCACTATTCACATCATACATGAAACGAGTAGTTTTTATAAAATAACTGAATATTTTAGTAGGATACTTTAATTTTCTTCATTGTAGTTTTATCTTTTATTTCCCTTGGTTGTCTTTGACACTGCTAAGTCTGTGGAGTCTCTCTATTTAACATTTTTCATACAGTTTCAGAAAGTCTGTGAGCTTTACATTAAATTTCCTGAGTCACAATATATTTCTGATTAAATGCTTAATCCATTAACATGAAAAAAAAGTTTAAAACACTAACTGTATTAGTTTAAAAATTGTAAGTTACTTGTAAGGAATTTGAAAAATATAGAGAAAAGTGTAGACACTAAACATTACCTGTGGTTTTACTATCTAGATATAATTACTCTTTAATATTCTTATATTCTAATATTTTTCAGTAAAGAAACACTAATTTTTTTTTTTTTTTGTATTGGGGATTGAACTCGGGGATATTCTGCCTCCAAGCTACACCCTAGCCCTTACTTCTATAAAATTTACATCATTAGTATACATACAAACTATAGTGTACTGTTTAGATTTAATAATTTATCATTGCAAATCTCTTTTGTTACCAAGCATCTTTTCAAACACTTTCCTTAGTGGCTGTATAAAATTTTATTGTGCTCCTTCTCCTAGTAATGTTGCTTATGCCTTTCCAGTACTTCTCTGACTTAAATAATAAGGCAAAATAATACCCATATTCATTGTTACCTACATTTGATTATTTTCTGATAGATATCTAGAAGTCTAATTTGGAGTGGGAGGACATTAACATTTTCAGTATCCAATTGAAAATTTCCGTCTAGAATATTCTATCTGTATAGTACCTCCATTCTTCCCTGTTAGGAAGAGAGATGGGCTTCTAATCAGGCTGTGTGCTAGTATTTTTTTTTATATTAACTCTACACATAACCTTTGGACAGAAAATGGTAAGGATACACTAAGAATGATATCAAAAACTATACCAGATAATTTGCATATACAATTTAACGTCCATATCCAACCCTTAAATACAGGTGTCCCTACATACCTATTAAAACCAGGAAAATTGCAAGTAAGAGCTGTTAATTACGGAGCACATGTTCACACAACCACTGTCAGGTCCGATAGATCCACTGAAAAACTGAATCCCATTAAAATCTGAATAGTATGTTAAGACTTCTAAAAGAATCTCTAAAATAACTGCAGTGTGTTTCAAGAATAGAGCTGTTACAGACCATAGGAAAAAATCATCCAAACAAAATATGTTAAAACACAAATATTTATGGGTATTTATCAGACTTTTGTTTCTGAGAGAGAAAGTGTGGTGTGTGTGTGTGTGTGTTTGGTACTGGGGATTGAACTCAGGGGAATTCTCTCTCTGAGCTACACTCCCAGTACTATTTTTTTAATTTTGAAACTGTCTCACTAATTTGCAGAGGGCCTCACTAAGCTGCTGAGGCTGACCTTGAACTTGTAATCCTCCTGCCTGTCTCAGCCTCCCAAATACTAGGATTATAGGTGTGTGCCACCATGCCTAGCTTTCATCAGACTTTAAAAATCTCATAAAAACTGTTAGTAAACTCTTAATTTTGCCTACATCCTTTAATGTGCTTAATATTGATTGGCTAAAATACTAGGTTTTACGTATTTGGATATTACTTTATATGAAGAAATGATTAAATCTTAGAAAATAATCTTAGAAAATAATTACAAGAGTAATTACAGACTTGTTCTTCATCACTTTAATATTTTGAGCTACTGTTTCATTATGTTTATAAAAAATCTATAAAATACTATCACCTCACCTATAAGTTTGCAAGGATTAAAAGAACTAACAATTTTATAAATATATGTAAAGTATATCCTGCCTCTCCTAAATGTGTTCAGCAGATACTAATTTATTCTTGTTATTCCTATTATTGGTGCTACCCTTCTTAAATTAAGTCTTGGAATCTGGGATTACAGTTTTCATCACTGGGCTACATTGTTTCTTTGGTAGGGAACCTTTCCCACCCATTTCTATTTTTAAATGTTCTGAACAGAAATATTTCAAAAACAGGATGGAAAACATTCTACCTTAAGCATTTCAAGGGGGTTAAGTGCAGTCCTGGCAAAGTTACCCTGATACGCCTGTAGACTCCTATGCTGTCGGATGCCTTCTTCTATCCTTCTGTCCTCGTCGCCCTTCTTGGCTTTCTCTGGGTCCTAGGCAGTCATCTTTTCCCTTCT
Organism: Graphiurus murinus; assembly: GCA_004027655.1. Taxonomy (NCBI): domain Eukaryota; kingdom Metazoa; phylum Chordata; class Mammalia; order Rodentia; family Gliridae; genus Graphiurus; species Graphiurus murinus. The sequence continues at coordinate 33,330 of PVLC010016670.1, forward strand.
GATTGAATGTTTCCAGTAGGAGTCATAGGGCCGGGGACTCCCATGGGGTGATGTAAGGTCAGGGTTGGCCGTATCCCTATCAGATGGACTTCTCTTAAGATCCCAGGTTCAGTGGCCGCCTTTCCCCAGCCCAATCCTCTAAGCCTAGGTTTATTAATGGTCTCCTTCTATTGTTAGACCTGGTAGGGAGAGTGCTAGGATAGTGGCAAGGAGGTCCCACACCATCCCTGGTAGTGTCTCTAAGCTTCCCCACAGATTTTTAACTAGTTCCTGTATTTAATTTCCCCACTTATCCAGTTATGCTTTCTGTTTTCCTACAAATACCTGACTGGTAAACGTATATTCAAGTAAATATTAATGATGCCATCTGGGGTCATCTCCAAAGGTACCTTACATATACATTACTTTAGATTCAGCCAGATCAATTCTGAAAACTTAGATTTTCTCCAAATCCTGATGAAAGACCAGGAGGCCCAGTCTGATTTGCATTTAAGCCAGAAATTCATCATGGCTAGAATCTGAGGATTAACTCCAGATGAGTAGGGATATGTTCTTTGGACATTTTAGATAGTACAGAACAATGTCTTTGAGACTTTTTTAAAGTTAATAACCTTAATGCAGTCTAGCTTCCTTGTGCAAGGTTTGCAAGTTAACTTAATATCCTTCGACCTAGTACATAAGTTATATTTCTTTGATATCCAGCATACGCTCATTGAACTTGTTTATTTTAGGATACATTTTTTTGTAGTGGTCACAATATCTGTTGCTGTTTATTGTACATCTTAACTTAAAAAATCTGTAGGCTCTGTTAGGTTAGGGACTGTGTTTTGATTTGTTTTCTTCTTTGTTGCTGTTGCTACTATTTTCTCGTTTCCTTTGCTTTGTTTCTGATTATGCTAATTGTCAGTTCCCAACCCCATGACTGTCCTACCCTAATTATTCAGTAATTACATATAGAATGGACAAACCAGGACCATTATTCAATTTAGTACAGCCACTTTGGAGAATCAGTATGGAGATTCCTCAGAAGAATGGGAATGCATCTACCATATGACCCAGGTATACCACTCCCGGGTATCTATCCAAAGGGATTGAAACCAAACTCCCCCAGGAGTGCATGCCTATCTATGTTTATAGCAGCACAGTTCACAATAGTCAAATATGGAACCAGCATGGGTATCCATCAACAGAAGAATGGATTGCAAAATTATGGTATATACATACAGTGGAATTCTACTCAGCCACTAAGAAGAACAAAATTACATTATTTGCAGGAAAATGAATAGAACTGGAAAATATACTGAGATTTAGTCAATCACAAAAGTGAAAGGTCCTATGTTTTCCCTCATTTGTGGAAACTAGGGAGAAATTGGGATATAAAAGGAACTCCAGAAAGGAGGAGAAACCCTAATGGGGAGATGGAGGGCTCCAAAGAGAGGGAGTTGGTTTGGGGGAAGGAGACTCTATGAAGGAAACACTTCATGATGCACATGCACAAAGTCGCCAGTGCTGATCTCAGTGTCGTGCACGGGGAAGAAAAGAGAGTGGGGTGGGAGTTGGGGGGAGGCTCCCCAAGTGCTGTGTGGCTGTGTGCAGGTATGTCTCCATTACTCTGAACTCCATCATGATGTATGATTACAATACACCAATAAAAAATTAGAAATGGAAGGAGATGTTTTTATTTTGATAAAGGATGTATTTGAGAAGCCTATAGTTAACCTAATTTTAAAATTAGGTTTCTTT
>PVLC010016671.1:0-35094 GCA_004027655.1 Graphiurus murinus
GGGACCCTCTTATGCCCCATCTTCTCCCTAACATCCGCATATTAGGGAGAACATATGCTTCTTTACTCTTTGTGACTGGCTAATCTCACTTAACATAATGTTTTCCAGTTGCATCCATTTCCCTGCAAATAACATGATTTTGTTCTTCTTTATGGCTGAGTAAAATTCCATTGTGTACATATCCCATAGTTTTGTAATCTATTCATCTGTCGATGGACATCTTGGCTACTTCCATAGTTTGGCTATTGTGAATTGTGCAGCTATAAACAAAGATACACATGCGTAGGTCTGATAGTTTGGTTTCCATTCTTTTGGGTAGATATCCAGAAGGGGTATTGCTGGGTCATAAGGTAGGTTTATTCCCATTCCTCTGAGAATCCTCCATACTGTTTTCCAAAGTTGTTGCACAAGTTTGTAATCCCACCAACAATGTATTAGATGGCAATCGTAAAAAACAGGAACAACAACAACTGCTGGTGAGGGTGTGGAGAAGTGGGAACCCTAATACATGATGTACTTTCATGAACACATCAAAGTCAATCACTAAACTGACCTTGAGAAGGAGGGAGGGGAGAGAGTGGGGCAGGAATTGGGGAAGGGTTAAATGAGAAATGTGTGCATGTATGCCTTTACCTATACCAGATTGCACCTAACAAAGATGTATGATTACAATGCACCAATTAATTTTTTTAAAAAAATTGCCACACCAATATATGATTTAAGAAATTTTGTGCAGAAAAAGAAATTTATTTTGTGAAAATTACTTGACCTTATTTACCTTAGAATTTTCCGTTGTTTTCTTTTTTGTTACTTTATTTAAAATTCATATTGGTGCACTGTAGCTATACATTGTAGTGAGATTCAAAGTGATACATTCCTATATGCACACAACCTCTCTTGGTGTGTTTCCATCTGCATTCCCCTCTACTCCCTCACTGCCCATGCTAGCTAGATTGGTAGTGATACAGTCATATATAAAGATAACATTATTTTGTCTGTTTTCTTCTTCAAGCCTTCCTCCTCATCCCTTTCCACTATTCTACTAGAATCTCCCCTCCATTTTACAGCCCCTTTTCTTTCCTATCTTCTAACTTCTACATCTAAGAGAAAACACATGGCCCTTGATTTTCTGAGACTGGCTGATCTCACTTAGCCTGATATTCTCTAGTTCTGTCCATTTTCCTGCAAATGATATTTTTGTTCCTTATGGCTAAGTAAAACTCAATTGTGTATATATGCCATATTTTCTTTATCCATCTTTTGATTGATAAAGATGATTGATTCCGTTACTTGGCTATTGTGAATTGTGTTGGATATGTGTGTGCCAGTATAGTATTCTTTTTTTTAAATTAGTTTACTGGTGCATTGCAATTATACATCATAATGAGGTTCAGCGTAATACAAACTTATCTGCACACAGCTCTTGGTGCATTTCTCTCTGCATCCCACCCCTCTTCCCTCTTCTCCCTCCTCACCTGAGTTAGTGAGATTGGTAGTAATTACCTTCCATGTTGCCATAGTTTTCTTATTAGTAGTATTTATTTGTCCTTCTTCAATCCTCCCTCTTCCCTTCCCTAATTCTCATCCTTAACCCTTTCAGCAAGTATATGGATTGTTCTTTACAGTATTTAAAGACCCTTATGTTTCCTGTTTTCTCAGTAGCTTCCGAAAGTGAGAGAAAACATTTCACCCTTGACTTTCCAAGACTGAATAATCTCACTTAGCATATTCTTTAGTTCCATTTTCCTGCAAATAACCTAATTTTTTTATTCCTCATGGCTGAGTAAAATTTCATTGTGTATGTATGCTACATTTTCTTTACATTCATCTGTTGACAGACATCTAGGTTGGTTCCTTAATCTGGCTATTGTAAATTGTGCTGCTATCAGCAAGGGTATGCTTATGTCACTACAGTATTCTTTAGTTCTTGAGGTGTGATATAGCTGGATCATATAATTATTCTTTTCCTAGTATTTTGAAGTACCTACATACTAATTTCCATAGTGGTTGTACTAATTTTTTGTGTCACTATAGTATTCTAACTAATTCTTTTGGAAAAATACCGTGGCTTGGTATAGCTTATTGTTTTCAATATTACTCTGATATTGTCCTAACGCTTATTTACATTAATTTCCATATAAGTTCTGAGGTTGGTTGGTTTATTTTATATCTATCTATAATTCTATAATTTTGAAAAAATAATTTAATTTTAAACTACTAGATCTAAAATGTATAATTTTACATGACAGAAAACTCCAAAGATGGAGTCATAGATAACAGACAAATAGATATATTAATGATACTTAGCCAGCTAGCTAGATCATATATTTACTGTTATACCTTTATTTATTTAGTTTAGTTTAGTTTAACTGATACATAAAACCCAAAATTTATACATATTTATGAAGCACTATGTGACTGTGTGTGTCTGTGTGTGTGTGTGTGTGTGTATATGTGTGTGTGTGTGTGTGTGTGTGTGTGTGTGTGTGCACGCGCGCATGTGGGTTTTACTGGGGATTGAACCCAGGGGCATTCTATCTCTGAGAAACACCTACAGCTCTAGCTAGGTTACTCAGAGTCTCACTATGTTGCTGAGGCTGTCTTAGGATCCTCAATCCTCCTGTCTCAGCCTCTCAAATGCTGAGATTATAGGTGTGCACCACCATGCCCAGCACTGTGTGATGTTTTGATACATGTATACATGACATAATGTTTAAAGCAGGACACACTTATTTATGTCCTCAAACATATTCCGTATATAAAGTGAGGAATTATCTTAACACTGAACTTTAAATTTAATTTATTTGTAAGAATATGATACTTTCCTACTTTCTATATTTGTGTTACTGTAATTTTCCTTGTTAGATTATCTATAAACTATTATCAACTAAAGTTCTTTCCTTTAATCTCATATCATGTACAAATGGTCTATTGCTACTTGTGGCACTAATTTTAATCTAGAATGCATAAAGTATCCTCTCATTTTCCTTTGCCCCTTGAAAAAATGATATCTAATATATTTATTCCATTTAAGTCCAAATTTATTCATTATTAGGACATGCAGGCATTTGACTATTTCATTATATCATCAGGTATAGTTAAGCCCACAGAGTTTCTTATTGAAAGCACTTTAATATAATGCAGTTTCTTTTGATTTCTCCTTTTATCTCAGTTAAGGCTCTATATAAGAAATTGTATGATGGCAGTTGTATTATCTGTGAATATCATTTCAGATGGAGAAAGGAGAGTATTACCAATCATTTACTATGAAATGGGAAGTTGGATCTGATAGAACTGAACACTGGTTCAGATCTTTGATGTTGCTGGGCTTACTGTTATATGTGTGTGTTTAGCTTGTCTTCCAAATAGACTAGGAGTAGGCAAACTATAGCTTGCAGACTAAACCCAGCCTGCTCTCTGTTTTTGTATATCCTGTGGGCTAAGACTGTATTTTATATTTCTATTAGCTGAAGAAATTCAAAAGAAGAATAATATAGTGAACATGTGAACTGGATGTGGTTGTGCATGCCTATATTCACAGCTACTTGGGAGGATAAATTAGGAGGATAGAAGTGTTCAAGTCAGCCTGGACAAGGCTGTGACCCTGTCACACAAAATTTTAAAAAAGAGTGAGGAGTTGGACATATAACTCAGAGGCAGAGCACTTGCCTAGCATGTGCAAGGCCCTGGTTTCAATCTCCAGTATTGAGGGAAGTGAAAGTATATGAAATTCCAATTATACTGTCTATAAATAAATTTTATTGAAACACAGTTACACTTATTTTTAATATTTTCTATATTTGTTTTGGTACTACTGCCACAAATTTAATAGTTGCAAGAGATGATAAGGCCTGAAAGTCCTAAAATATTTATCACTTAGCCTTTTATAGATCCAGTTTGTTGGCTTCTGCACTGTTTCATCAGATTTCCATTTTCCACTGAGGAAATTTCCCTTTCTGCCTAACAAAGCTGATCCATTTTTTAAATATCTGGTTCAAGTACATCTTTCTTTAATCCTTGTAGCTCACAAAACCTCTACTTCACATGGCATCCTCCACAATTGGGGATAGTTGTTTTCCTGCTTGGACAATGTGAGATTCCTCATATTCAAAGCAGAGAGCCTAATTCTCAACAGCTTCATTGTCCAATTGTCCCTTTGTAACAATTCTTAGAAGAATATGTGTTTGGATCCAGACTTTTGCCCCATATTTATGGCAGTGGAGAGGAGAGACTATGTTTCCTATTCCTTTATGTCAAGCAGGGTAACCTATGTGATTTTCCTGTCTCTTTGTGTCAGTTATGGATAAATATTCATATCTCTCAGAGCACAGCCTATCTGTGTTTATTTATCATTGTTTCCACAAGTGCTCGGCTCATGACAGTAGGTCAATACATTCTTCTTGATTTCTGAATGAATATTAATGCAAGCCTTGCATATAAAGACAGTTAATCAGTTTTGAATTTGATTTACCATTATTACTAATTATGTACGATCAAGAGTGACATCTTCCATTCCCATGATAGTTCTGTTTAATAACAAACATAAAAATTTATTTAGGCACATTTGTCATTTGGCTGCTTTCATTTTTAATTTATTCTATTCTGTGCTGCTGTTAAAATATTAGAATCACTGTTCGGAAATTAGGTTCTACATTCAAGTGGGTCATGCTGTTTCAATGATGAACAACGTAGTACTGTACTTTGAAAAAGGCAATCAGACAAAAAAATCTGATTTTACTCTTTCATTGTCTAATTTAGGAGTCACTTATTCTGTGGAAAGTTGAAATAATATCATGAAATATTATTTTTTAATTAGTTTCTGTACACTCTATTGGAAGGAGCATGGCTTTTTTTTCTTTTTCATACATCATTTCCATGGTTATATGTGAGTGCTCAGAGTACAGAAAGTAGCAACACTGCATTAAAACTCCAAGTTGACCCAGTACTTGGAAAGCTGAGGCAGGAGGATTGCAGGTTCTAGGTTGTTATGCACTAACATAGTGAGACAGTGTTTCAAGATAAAAAAAAAAAAAAAAAATGAACAAAGGGCTGGGCATGTAACTCAGAGGTAGAATGCCCCTGGAGTTAATCCTCAGTGGCATTAAATAAATAAGTCCATGTCAAACACATTTTCACTATATTCTGATAGGCTGTCCTATTTAGTTAGTGCTCAACATGAATTATTATAAATGTTTTTGAAATACGTTTATTGGTGCATTGTAGTCTCACATCATAATGTAGTTCATAGTTATAGTGGCATATAGGCACACGGTACTTGGTGGGCTTTCCCTGGTTCCCTTCCCATTATCCCCTTCCCCATACAGGGTATTGAGATTGACATTGGTATTCTCACATATGCACTTAATGTCAACAGAAGTGTTTCCTTCATTGATCCTCCCCCTCCCTTCTCCCTTCCCCTCGAACACCTACATGGTTCCACTGGAGTTTTTCCTCCTTTATCCAAAGTCCATCTCATATCCTGATTACTCCTTAGCTTCTGCATATGAGAGAAACCATATGACCCTTCACTTCCTGTGATTAACTAATCTCACTTAACACAATGTTCTCCAGGTCTATCTATTTTTCAGAAAATGACATAATTTTATTATTTATTGCTGAGTAGAATACCATTGTGTGTATATCCCATAATTTTGTATCCTATTCATCTATTGATGGACATCTAGGTTGGTTCCGTAATTTGACCATTATGAATTTTGCTGCTATAAACATGGATATGCATGTATTACTATAATATTCTGATTTCAGTCCCTTTGGAAAGATATCCAGGAGTGGTACAGTTGGATCATGTGGTGGATCCATTCCCAATTTTCTGAGGAATCTCCACACTGATCTCTATAGCAACTGAACTGATTTGCAATCCCACCAACAATATAGAAGAATTCCTATTTCTCTACATCCTAGTCAGCAATTATTGTTGTTTGACTTCTTGATGATTATCATTCTGATTGGGGTTAGATGGAATCTCAGTATACTTTTGATTTGAATCTCCCTTATTGCTAATGATGTTGAACATTTTTTGCATGTATTTATTGGCCATTTGTATCTCTTCTTTTGTGAAGTGTCCATTTAATTCAATTTCTCATTTCATGATTGGGTTATTTGTTTTTGTAGTGATAAATCTTTTAAGTTCTTTGTATATTCTAGGTCTTACTTCTGTATATCAGAGAAATAATTGGCAAAGATATCACATTCTGTGATATCTCTCTTTAGACTCTTGATGGTTTCCTTTGATGAGAAGAAACTTTTTAGTTTAATGTCATCCCATTTATTAATTCTTGTTTAATTTCCTGAGATTTGGTGGTCTTATAGGTAGGAAGTTTCTACCTATGCCTATATGTTATATGTTCTACCTATGCCTATTTTGTATCTAGGTTGGTTCTGTAATTTGACTATTATGAATTTTGCTATTTGTTATTTTGGATAACCTCTGCCTTCTTCTAGTAATTTCAAAGTCTCTAGTCTAATTTCCAGGTCTTTGATCCTAGAGTTGACTGTTATGCAGGGTGAGAGGTAGTGATTTAATTTCATCTTTCTAAAAATGGATAACACCATTTGTTGAAAAGGCTGTCTTTTCTCCAACATATGTGTTTGGCACCTTTGTCAAAAATCAGTTGGCTATAATTGTGTAGATTTGTTTCTGTTTCTTCTATTTCATTGGACTATGTGTCTGTTTGGTTGTCAATATTATACTGTTTGTATTACTATAACTCTATGCAATTTGAAGTCAGGAGTTGTAATGTGTCCTGAATGGTTCTTATTGCTGAGAATTGCTTTAGCTATTCTGAGCCTTGTTTCTCCATATAAAATTTAGTCCTGTTTTTCTGGGTATATGAAGAATGACATTGGTATTTTGATGGGGATTGCATTGATTCTGTAGATCACTTTTGGTAGAATGGCAATTTTGATAATATTTATTCTGCCTATCCAAGAACAAGAGAGATCTTTCCATCTTCCAAGATCTTCATTTTCAGTACAGATTATTATAGCTGTGTTATTATAAGTACTTTTCATGACCTATTGGATCATTCATTTTTAAAGCCCACTTTATGTACCAGTTCTAAAAGTCAGTTCTGTTTGCATACTGATTCTTTATTCTTCTGATCTATTTCATTTGTTCTCTGTCACATACATTATTGTACGAGATCGCAATGTCCTTACATCCTCTGTCCCACATTTCAACTTTTATTTTCTAAATAAAAATAAAAAGCAAGTGGATAGTAGCAAGTCCTCTTAAAGATGAACATTTTTACTATCCTAAAATAATGTTATTATTCCATTTTGGATGGAGAAATAACACAAGCTTATGGTAGAAATATTACTAACTATACACTTAAAAACAAAAGTGACTTATTACTCACCTAGAAGTAACCACTGTTAACATTTTGATATTTTTAATCCTTATTTGTCTCTGCATATGTGTTCTCAGAAATATATATGTAATATTTTATTGATACATGTTTACATATATAGTTAGCATATTGATTATATTTCTTAAGTGAGAAGTTATTAATATGAATCTATTACTTTTAAAGCTCAAGATTATATTATGAACACTTTCTTAAATTAGTAAAGAATTTTCTTGTTGGCATAATTTTTGATGATTATCAAAATTCATTATTAAACCTATATTATTGGACATTTGGATTATTTCTTTTTTTAATTACTATAAACAACCCTCAAGTAAACATTGGTGTATATGAGCCTTTGATCATATTTCTCATGATGATGTGTTTTCAGAAAAATATCAGAGTGAAAGGGTGAGAGTTTAAGGCCTATAATATTTACTTAGTCATTCAGTCAATATTTATTAAACAATTCCTTATTGAACCATTCCCACATACCAAAACACTGTGTAACACTGTGTGACTGTGTGAATCAATGGGTATATAATGGAAAACAAGAGAGACTTATTCTTGTCCCATAGAGCTTAGCGGTAACTGCCAAATTGAAGTTTCTTTTTTTTTTTTTTTTTTTTTTTTTTTTGCGGTACTGGAGATTGAACTCAGGGGCATTCTACCTTCGAGCTATATCCCCAGCCCTATTTTTTATTCTTTATTTTGAAACTGGGTCTCACTAAGTTGCAGAGGGCCTCACTAGGTAGCTGATGCTGGCGGAGAACCCAGATCCTCTGGTCTCAGCCTCCTAAATGCTGGGATTACAAGCGCGCGCCACCACGCCCAGCGAAGTTTCTAAATTTATAGTCCTCCACCATTCTGGGAGGTTAAGAACATGTCTTTCCTCCTGTACTCTTGATACCTTTGCCTTTGTAAAATCTTTGATGATTGTGGTAGATTAAAAATTGCATGCAGCTGGGCATGATGGCACATGCTTGTAATTCCAGTACTTGGGAGAATGAACTAGGAGCATTGCAGGCCATCCTCAGCAACTTAGTGAGGCCTTCAGCAATTTAGTGAGAACCTGTTTCAAAAAAATGATAATAAGTTTGGGAGTATAACTCAGAAGTAGAATGCCCCTTAATTCAATCCTGGGAGACTGAGACAGGAGGATGGCAGTTTAGAGACTAGTGTACAGTCACTAAGCAAGACCCCTTTGAAATAAAATGAAATAGGTTTGGGGTATGGCTCAAAGGTATACTTGGATTTAATCTCCAGTACAACACACCACAAAAGTATCATAACTGGCTACAATTACATGCATCATATAAAATTTATAGATTCAACAACTCTATTCTTTTATCAAAACTAGATATCCTCTGTCTGATCAAAAGAAAGAGAAAACCAATAAATCTGCAATGCAAGCACAGTCTAGTTTCTAGGACAGAAGACAACATAATTTTCTAAGAACTTAATGGGAAGATAATAGTTACATAGGTTGAGAAATTGAAGTTTGTTGAGGAGAGAAATTATTTTGAGTTTTTATGACAGAATCCAGCATAACCAGAAGTTTCTTGTAGACTTATAATTATTACTTTTCTATTAATTAAAAACAAGTATAGCAATTATTATGATTGCCATCAATCTGTGCCCTTCATGTCCAGCCTTCAGCCTGCTTTTATTGTCTTTACTTACCTAGTGCTGAACTCAATCCTATTTTAAAACAACATGAGTTTGCCAAATCAGAAAAATGCTCCTTTCTACTCAAGAGGTCTCACAAACTAATTGGTCACTAATTGATACAGAATTAAATCTTAAAGTGTCTCAAATACTTCCCTTTCTACATTTCTACTCTTAGTATTTTTAGATGTGCATTATCATTCCCATAAGCTGTTTGCAATAGCCAGGAAGCTCCAGATCCTTTCAATTCATTCTGAATGTTGTTGCTACCAAAATTATCACTCGGGCATATTTGTTTTCTCATTTAACGCTCAGTTCTATTCATATCACTCACTGATTTAAATGATTTAACAACTCTAAGTTGTTTAAAATAGTGCTTCCTTTTAAATGTAATCTAACTTTGTGAGAAGGCAAGTGCATCTGGAAATGCTAGGCAGTGGCCTGTGTTGGAGTAAACATGGTAAACATTTGTTTCATCTTCCTTATTGGATTTTTCAGAGCCCCTGAGGGTATATGTCTCCTAGAGGTTGGTAGCATATGCCTTTGTTTTGTTTTCGGGGGTTTTTTGTTTTGTTTTGTTTTTTGTACTGGGGATTGTTGAACCCAGGGGCATTCCATCTCTGAGCTACCCCTCCAGCCCTTTTTTTTTCATTTTTCATTTTGAAACAGGGTCTCGCTAAGTAGCTGATAGTGTCACTAAGTTACTGAGTCTGATCTTGAACCTGTGATCCTCCCAGATCATCCTCCCAAGTACTGAGATCACAGGTATGCACCACCATACCCACCTGACATTTTTAAAATGTGTGTGATGATGAATCTTTTTTTCTATGAATGCTTATTTATTAGCATCTCATGGAAAATAGGTGGCTAAGTATTAGTTTACAGAGTAAAACTGGATCCTCTAACAGAACATTCAAACTTGTGTTGAGCTTGGCCCCAACAGGGACTTCTAGCCCCATTTCCCATTGTGTTCTGGTCACAATTAAGTCACTCACTGTCTCATGGGTCCCTGAGGCCAACATACAGTTTCCTGCCAAAACTTTGCTCACACAGTTCTCTATCTGTAATGGCTCTCTGTGTTCCTGTGCTTGGTGAAATCTCACTCATCATTCAAGGATCATCTCTGATCCCTATCTTTTTTGAGGCCTCCTTTTCTCTGTGCTGCACAGGATGTTACACATATGCCTGCTTTTCACTTAGCTTTGTGATAACTTACAGGACTGCTTCATCTATCACATTGGAAGCATTATAAGAACACCAACTATACCTTATCTGTTTCTGTATCTTTAGTGCTAGGACAGGCTCTGGCATTTTCTAAATGATTGAAAGAATGGAATCTTTAAAAGTTGATAGGAAGGAAATAGTTCTGTATTGCTCAGGGCAGACTGGAAAGAAATTTCTTTAGGTAATATTGTTATTAGGTTCAGGAACTACATATTTTGTTCCTTTGAAAGTCTAAAGAATTGTCTTGATCATTTTCCAGGGGAATTAGGGACCAAGAAAATGCCAGAATAGCTCAAATATGCATTTTATTAAGGTATGTAAAAAGCTTTTATTTCAGTGAAAAATATAATTGTCCCATGAATGAAAATGCACATAAAATTCTTTTGTTTATTCATTCCCACTCATTGATCACAAACTACATATCAATCCTTGCTCTAGAAGCTTAAGATTATAACAATAAACACAACAGGCATTCTAGTAGGGAAATATATAAATTGAACAAACAAATATTATTTCAGATAGTAAGGTACTTAAAAATAAAGTAGGGGGCTCCAGATATAGCTCTGTGGTAGAACACTTGCCTAGCAAGCACAAGGTCCTGGATTTGATTCTTATCACCAAAAACAGCAACAAAAGAAGTAAAAAACAAAATAGGATAATGTGATAGGGAATAAAGGTTGCAAGGTGCTTGTTTGAATAGACATTAAAGTAAGGCAAGGAATAGATGAGGAAGAGCCATTTGAGTTGGTACTTGAAGGATGAAAGGTGAAAAGTAGATAACCTGATCCGTGGGTGATATCTCAGATAAGAAAATAGTACATCAAGGACCCTCTGGTTGTAAAACATTTGATATGCTCTCACAGTAAAAGGATACTAGTATGGAAAAGAGAAAGAGTGAAGAAGGGCAGGAATGGAGGTTGGAGAGTGGTAAGAAAGAATGATATAGAATTTGGAGGCCATGGGCAGGAGTATGTATTTAATTCAAGGCAAATCAAGATTTTATTGAGTTCCTTTAAATAAAGGCATGGAATTTCCTAATGCACAAAGTGATAATGGGCTCTTGGGATGCAAAAATGGAAGAGGAAGACTAGTCACAATGCTACTTAGGAGTCTCCCAAGAAGAAGTTGACAGCTGGACCCAGGTGGCAACCATTATACTATACTAGACTGAGGATGTATTTTAGATATAGAGTAAAAAGAATGGGTCAAATAGTTTAGATTTCTGGGAAAGAGAATTAGAGTGAAATCAAGAATAACTTGCAAATATTTGTCATCTCCTCTTGGAGGCAAACCATTTTCAGAATTATTTTTTCCAGAATTCATTAGTTGAACTAAAATATTTGAAATCCAATGGTCATACTCCTCCTCTACCTAGTAAGTTCCTAGACTGGTAAATAATGCTTGCTTTTCTGACTTCCTTTTTTTCCCCCCTCTCATTCTTGCCCTGTAACATCTTCCCAGACTTTTGAGTGATAGTTATTTTTCTTTAGGGAAGATAATATATTCATCAGTCTTACTCACCTGGGTTTTCCTTTTCATTCTTTAAGGTTATCTTGCATGGCTGAGTTTTAATCCTATAAGAGAAATCATAATTTACATAATTTTTAAGTGGCTATGTGTGTGTGTGTGTGTGTGTGTGTGTGTGTGTGTGTTTTAATGGGGATTGAACCCAGAAGCCTCTGTCTCCAAGCTACAACCTAGACCTTTTATTTTATTTTTTTTTTAATTTTGTTTTGCTTTGAAACTGGGTCTTGCTAGGTTTCTGAGAGTTTTGCTAAATTGCTGAGGCAGTCCTCAAACCTTTAATCCTCCTGTCTCAGCCTCCCATATACTGGGATTACAGGCATATGCCACCACACTCAGCTGATTGACACAATTTTTAGGTTGGAAGATGAGAGGATACCTTAATAAATCCCCCGGAAACTGAACACAGGCAATCAATTATGGCCTACAGAGATCTGATGTTGACCTTTTACTCCTTGAGCTGTGGCCTTAACCCCTTTCTCTAATGCTTTCTTGAGAAAGGTATTTGCAATATCTCAGATGAATACACTCGAGAAAAAATGGCACAAATTTTTGGGGAAAGTCACTTGAGAAAAAAGTTTGGGCTGTATCCTAAGAAGGAAATGATCATTTGACCCACCTGAAAATTATTACAAAATTTTTAGAGCATAGGATTCAACCATATAATTTCTGTTCTCTCTCTCCCTTCTTTTCTTACTTTCAAGTTCAAATATGGAATCATAAACCCATCTCTGGAACATCCCTTGTAGGATTCATTAGAAATTTCCACAAGCATGGAGGAAGGACAGGGTAAGAGACAGAGACCATTTTAAATTAGTCATGTCTGTCTCTCTTAGTTAAGCTTTCGGTAAAAAGATAGCAGCATAGGCATGTGTTCATTGTTTATGCTGTGTATTTTATTTTTAAGAATTGATACTGTTTTCCCTCAATTAAATCCCAATGTCTTTTTTTATAAAAGAAACAACAATTTTTCTGAGTTATTTTCTCTTTAAACTTCATGATTTCAAGAAAATAACAAGCAAGCCATGTTTTAGGGAATAAGCTACAACCACTGAGCACAGCTAATCCCTTTGTACATTCTAGATCAATGAATGTAATCGATGTACAAACTAATACGTCATATTTTGCGGCACTCTGAAAATGTCCTCTCATCATGAGATTCCTGTAGCTGGAGTGGCATCAGCTTGGCATAATGTTTATTTTCCAGTCACTAATATTACTTATCATAGAGGCCCATTGTCACAGTGGCCTTGACTGAGTGCATGAAGAGTTTTGGAAACAGTTCCTTATGTCTGATTAGTCAATAGACTATATATTGCAAGGGTCAGGGATTAATTCATAGCTCAGCAGAAATCCCATGCTGGCAGGCTATGTTTAGTGATCTAACTCTTGCAACCTGGACTCATGCTCAAATTTCACAATTCAGAGGAGAATATGTAGTGTCCTGCAGTAGAAAGAAACAGAGCTGGAAATCAGGAGGCATGGGCTAAGTAGCGATATACTCTAGATCCTGAAGCACTCTAGACAAGTCTGAATCTTAGAGTCCACATTTCAACTGTAAATTGAGGAAGTTAGGATGAGAAACATGATTCACGTTCCCCTGTGCCAACTGAGAATGACTCATGGTGATTGTCTGGACCATGGTGCTAAGAAAGATAGCCCCTCAGAAAAGAATACAGTGGAAATTACACAGTGATGGATGAATAAGAAAAAAAATGGCATATCTTAGTTTCTTTTATAGTTCTGGCATTTGATGGTGCCACATGCTTTATGTAACTGTCTTAATTACAATAAAAGCTACCATCTATTAGGCATATTTTATTATCTTAACTAAACCTCAATATAATCTGGGGAGGTAGGGCTTCATATCTCCATTTTACAGATGTACACATGTACTTTTAGAAGAAAGTACCTGTTCTACTTTATACCATAAGCAAGGACTAAATTTGTGGTTGGAGCCCAAAGGGTCACTATTTGCATTATGCTATACTAATCCCGTAGAGGCTGGCATTTGTTGGTGTTGACATTATTCATTTATTTATTTATCAGTACTATGGATTGAACCCAGGGACATTCTACCTCCAAGTTACATCCTAGCCCTTTTTTATTTTTTGTTTTGGAACAGAGTCACACTAAGTTGTAGAGGCTGGCCTCAAACCTGTGATCCTCCTGTCTCAACCTCCTAAGTACTGGGATTATGGGTGTGTGCTACCACAACTGGCTGGTGTTGACTTTATTTAAGAGAGGCTATTAAGCATGAAGTAGTCAGAAAACTAAATTATTATTAGTCACTACACAGCCCCCAAAATAATGATTATTGATGGGGTTTCTGAAAATTTTAGTGATAGAGTAAAAATAGTACAGTTTCCAAGACAATTTACCACTCTCCTAGAAGTTCTATTTCAATGTTTTGTTTTGTTTTTTAAGACGTTTTCCTTTGTAATGGGGATACGTGTGTCAAATAGAAACAATTTTTGAACTCCTTTGAAGTTTGGAAGACAGTTGAAAATGATTAAAGCATAGACCCCCTGCACACACACAGAGGTATGGGTGCTGCAGTTTCTCTATCCATAATCTATCAGTATGACATATAGCATCCAGCAGGTCCTGAATACATATGGAATGTTCCCTGGAAAAGCTTATCTACAGTCCACAAAAATATTCATAAGTGAAATAATTGAAACACAAGGGTTCTAATTTCATCAGTGGGTGGACCTATTGATGGAGTCATAATTTGAATTTATTGTGTGGTAATGTAAGCAGGTAGGATGTGGCAGGAGAAGATAGGCCACTGGAGTGTGATTCTGGGGACTCTCTCTATCCCTACCCTCCTCCCTTTGTTCTCTCTGCTTCCTATCTGTATGATGCTGCCTCGTTGCGTGTACTCTGCTATGGCAGCTGCCATGTTGGTGCTTTAGAGCTGGCCCTTTGGACTGAATCTACTGAACCCATGATCCCCAATAATCTTTCTTCTTCTAAGTTTTGTGTGTCATGTATTTAGATCACAGTGGTGAGAATACTGTCTGAAACAGAATTGTAGCCCCTAAATTTTCTTCTTCTTTCTATAATAGAAAGCCAAAGAAGTTGGGTGTGGTGGCACATGTTTGTAATCCTAGCATTTGGGAGGCTGAGACCTGAGGATCTGGGTTTGCGGCCAGCCTCAGCTACCTAATGAGGCACTCTGCAACTTAGTGAGACCCTGTTTCAAAATAAAGAATAAAAAATAGGGCTGGGGGTATAGCTCGGAGGTAGAGTGCCCCTGAGTTCAACCCCCAGTACCGCAAAAAAGAAAAAAAAAGAAAGCAAAAGATGTTCTTTATAAATCTAGCTCAACTTTTCCATTTGCACTTATGCAGAATAATTAATTCTAAGACATTAATTCTAAAACCATACTACTTAACATATTAAAAACAGAGTGCTTCATCTGCAAGATGAACCTGGATCAGAATCTTAAGAGCTAGCCTGGCCGTTGTGATTTCCAGTCCTCTCCCATGTCTCTAGAACACGCCTTCTCTCTGTAACAGGGTTGCATTGATAGGTAATCATGGAAAGTAGTATCTTGTCTGGATTACTGTGCCCCACTCTGAAATATGGGTGCGATTCCAGACAGATTTTTTTTCTCTGGTGGTGGTGATGATGACGCAGGGAGAAAGTAGCATTAGACAGAAGGCCTGTGTCCTCATTTTTTCCCCCTGTGGAACATCTAACTATTGTATGATTGGTGAAATTTGGCTTGTCTTTTAGACAATGTTTTTTAAATTAGGTGTGATTATTTCTGATGAGGACTAGATTGTCCACATAATCATCTTTTCATTGCAGCCACAGCTGAGCTGAAGTGCATCCCTCTTACTGGAACTCATTATATGCAGCTTTTTTTTTTCCCCCAGGCCTTTAGGATATTTTTTGAGTTATGATTTCAGAGTAAGGTATAATGGCATTTTATCTTATATTTTATGGAATTTAAGGAAATTTAGGAATTATTGGTGAATTAATGACAAAGATCTTGCTCCAGACTATTGGAACACCCTTTAAACTAGCTTTATGCCTCCAAAGCACCACAAAATCTACCCACCCAAAACTACCAAAATATTTTGAATACCTCTTTCCCCTAAAAAAGGCCTTGTCAGTCTCTTGCTTAAAATCTTTAAGTGCCCCAAACTGCTTATGGGTACAGTCCAAATTCCTTCAAATGTCAGAGAAGTTCCCATAATCCACACACTGAGCAACTTCAAACCTTAACTGGTTTCTCCTTCTCCCTCCTTCCCAAGTACTTAACTGTCCTATAAAAATGCCACCTTTTTAATACACTTTGTAATCTCTGTTTTCTAATTTTTAATTCTCAAGTTTGATAAGGCTCAATTAAGAAAACTTTTTTAGTCATAAGATAAAAGTCAAATTAGATACAGATGTCAAATTTTGGTAGAGATTTTAATAATGTTATAGTCATATATGAAAGTATTGCTACCAATCTCACTAACATGTGCAAGGGGTGGGAGGGTCCAGAAGGAAACATACCAAGTGCTATGTGTATATATAAATGGATCACTTTGATTCTGACTGTGTTATATAATTATATCACACCATAAAATTATAATGATGAAAGTAAGAATTATTACTGATAAAGAGATAGGTTGAAAGAACTGACTATCATATGTGGTCAAGTGGTCTTGTTAATACCTACCGCACATAGGTGATTTACCCCGCAAGCTGTCAGCTTCTCCTGCAAGGGCATAGTTCCTTGCTGAGCTAATCTTAGAATGGAAAAAAATGCCAGGCCCCAGCACGCCAGGCAGTTCCCCAGATGAAGAGGTAAGCTGAGTGTTCTCAGTTCCTTTTTTCATACTAGCCCATCATAAAATTCCCTTCTCCAGAGGACAGAGAAAGAGACCCAGAGTATCACACTGGAGAAGTCCCGCTGCATGCATAAGAAATTATCTACCACCACCTGGAATCCTTTCCTCCCATCTTCCTTCTGAATTCCTGCTGTCCCTGTATGTCCAGCCTCAGTGGTGTTTCTTCTTTCTGTAGAATTTCTTGCCTACTTGTTTCCTGCCTCCTTTAGACCCCCAAACAGTTTAGCTACTCTGTTTTCCATCATATTCTGTGTTGATTCCATCACAGTACATGATGTTAGCTTAGTGAAATGATGATATAGTCGTCAAATCCTCAAGACATGGAAGCATTATATTTCACCAGTAACTAAGGACTGTGTCGGTATTTAATAAGTACAGGAGATGTTTCCCCAAAATATTTAAGCAAAAGAGAATAAAGATAAATTACTTTGATGACTGCCTACTTGGTGCCAGGAGCTAGGCAGAAATGTGTCCGTATTAACTCATCTAACCTGTGAGACTGAAAATACCAGTCCTGTTTTACAGAGGTAGAAGTAGATTCTGTAATTCTGTAGAAGAATTTTGAGTAATTAGCTAAATATTTGTATAGCCAGTATTCAATAACAAATTGACCTGTTGTTTTCACAAGAATCCTAATATTTCTCTGATCATTGGATAATTTGTAAGGTGGAATTACATTTGTTTTTCAGAATATAAAGAAAATAGAGACAAAAGCCATTAGTGAAAAACTAATGTTCAAATATTTTTAGATACTAGGCATGGTGAAGCATGCCTGTAATTAGTACTTGGGAGGCTAAGAAAGGAGGCTTGTAAATTAAATTCAAGGACAGCCTCAGCAATTTAGTAAGACTCTCAGCAAGCTAGCAAGACCCTGTTTCCAAAACAACAACTATATATATATATATATATATATATATATATATATATATATATAAAATAAATTAATATAATAATATAAATTTTATATATATATATATATATATAAGGGCTGGGGATGTAGCTCATCCCTATACCCCCCATACCCACACACACAAATAAAAATATAAGAAAAAAATAAATTTAGCCTTATATAGTAATTTTATAAATAGATAACGGCAAGTATAAGTTTAGATACTAGGATTCGGGTGCTGACTTTTTAGTATTTTCAGTGATGGAACATGTGTTTAATATCATTTATAATGTGTAATGTATATTATAACATTAATGGTAGTTCAGAAGTGAGAGTGCAGGGCAGCTGTCAGTGAAGATATTTAACAAAATTTGTGCATTGCCACTTTAACCTAACTTGGCAACATTCCTTTTTGCTTTCATTACTTTACTCATTCTGGATTATCTTGACCATAACTTTTCACACTGTATGTTATTGAATTTATTTATTTAATGTGATACATCTCAGCTCCCCCAGCTATCCTTCAGTGATTTTAGTCAATGTCCAGTAATATTTGATAGAAAATTTCCCTTATCTCCAGAATACTCTGTGTAAATTAAAAGATTCTTGGATAATTTACTGCACTGGTTGCTACTGATCATGAAACAATAATAGCTAGGATGTATTAAATGCTATTTGAATGCCAAGTACCCTGCTGTATGCTATGTGTACATTTTCTTTTCTAGAGATTGTCACAAAAACGTATGAGTTAGTCACCATTCTTCTCCATTTTTAGATGAAGCAAACAAAATTTCAGAGGAAGTTCAAGCAATTGGCACTACATGTGGCAGCACTGAGTGAGTGGCAGCTTTAGATTTTAGGCCTTGGCTGACTCACTTTAAATCTTGCTTTCTAAACCACTCTGCTACCACAGGCACAGTTTCTACTTTCTGAAAGCCCAACACTATCTTTGGAGACAGAAAAAAAAAGTTCTTAATTCTGGCTCTACAAATAATAAGCCCTAAAACCTAGCCATATTACTCAGTATCTTTAAGTATTATTTTCCTGGCCTATTAAATGGGTACAATGCTTATTTTATGAATTAATTTATTAAAAGATCTACTACCTATGAGCTTCATGTACTACATGATACTTGGTGGAGGATCAATCAATAACTGCTAAATTCCTTTTTCTTTCATAGAGAAAAATAAGCCCATATGTTTCCAGTTTTTTCATATTTTTTTAAATTTGAGTTTCAGAAGTTCCATGGGATAACAGCGATTATTATACATGTTTTACAGTAGAGAAAATAAAGGCTCAAAAGAGGTTTCATTTTGGTCAAACACACCTTGTCAGCAGCAAAGCAAAGATGTTGCATTACAATACATGGGCCTCTGAAAAAAATATGTAAAAGCAGGAAGCAGAGGATGTCAATGAAATCTAAAAGGTTTCTATATGAAAAAATATTTTACAAAGAAATAGCTGCTTGATCTTTTGTCCATTATTTCCCTAAGAGGCAAAAATGTAGAAAGGACTCTGTCAAGATGTAAGATTCTGCTCCATTAGGAAGATTGTTCCCTTTGCTCAGCAAAAGCCATGATCTGAGTTGACATCTAATCATATTTGCTTATTTCAGAACTGCAGATACTCAGCTTTTACTGAGGCCTGTTTTGTTATAGGTTGGAGGCCATACTAGGTACTATCACAACTAGTACACTTAGTTGTTTGTAGTGATCTTGTTTGTCCTTGTTAATGAAATACAGAGAGTCTTCTTATAAAATGCACTACTGTGTTATAGACCAGCTTTGCATTCCCCGAAGCCAGGCCTTCAGCAAATCACACATTGAAACAGTCTTCATTTTTTTGCTTATTTTTTTGCTTATGTGATAACCTCACCTGTCCCTAAAATATGTCACACACATGCACTGGAAGTAGAGATGGCCAAAGCATC
The DNA here is from genome assembly GCA_004027655.1 of Graphiurus murinus. NCBI lineage: Eukaryota > Metazoa > Chordata > Mammalia > Rodentia > Gliridae > Graphiurus > Graphiurus murinus. Next base: position 19,456 of record PVLC010016671.1, read on the forward strand.
CTGCTCATCAACCTGCAGTTTGTATTTAGTCTCTCAGAACCTTTCCTCCCACCCCTAGGTCTTTCACCATCAGAGATCATCCACCATGCTTAGGTGGGGGCATTGGCCATGTTTATATAAGAATCTGTCTTTGTCAGCATTCTCACAGCTATAGTCCATGAATTGACCATACAATTTAGAGGAAGGAAGATTTATTATTTCTTTGGAGATTTTGAGTTCAGTTCATGTGAGGTTGGAAATCGGGGATCTCAGGGCATGACAGTGGGAAGCAGAAAGAGGGAGAACACAAGGCTTTCCTCCACACACCATGGAGGCCAGAAGCAGGAGAGTAGGCAAGGGGAGGAGACCATATGTAATCCTCAAGGTTGAAGCCCCAGAGTTCCACCTTCTCTAGCCACCACCCAGATAAATCCATTGAAATGGGTATATACACTGCTGAAATTACAACCATGCCCAATTGCCACCTTGTTTCCATGAAGGCCAGAAGGCTGCCACAGCTCCTTAATAGCTTGATCTTGAGCAAGACTCGGTCTGCTGGAGTCCTGCAAGGCAGGTGATTCCAAAAGAGGGAATGTGTGGCATATCCCAGTTTGCATTAGGTTATATTCTGGAAATTTGGGGTGCTTTGGGTTTTGCTTTCACATTAATTATAAAGGAAAATTTCTTAGAAACAGAAGGTGGACGAACCGATTATGATTTCTCAATATTAGCTGAAAAAGCAGTGCCTCAAGACAACCCATAAGAAATTCATTAACCACATACAAACATTAGTCAGGAAATGGGCTTTGCAAGCTTAATTACTAAACAACCTTAAGTTCCCTCTCAGCATACAGGTATAGAAACAAAATAAATAAGCCAAAGAGACTTAGGTCTGCTATTTTATCTATGAGTAAAGAAGGCTTTAAGACAGATAGTCTTTACTCACTTCTGCCTTGTCCCCCTGAAATTTCACAGGATACATTAACTCTCTAGCTGCCTGAGAAAAAGATAAGAACACTGCTTAAAGGAGCTAAACCAATAGTAAAGATTTAAACTATTGGATTTAGGCTATTCGTTAACCTTTAACACTGCTTTGTACTAAAAGAATCTTTATATATGTATTGTATTTTGTAACCTTTACTGTTTTCTTAACCCCATTAAATGTCATGGTAAATGGCTTTTCTAGTTAAAGATTTACCTACTCAACCCTTAAAAAAATAAGACTGTAAAAATTCCTGTTCTATATGCCTCACTGCAACAAAAATAGTATAAAAAACAGCTACGAACAAGCAATAAACAGGTACGCTTCTACACTGTGTGCGGTGTGAGCGTATTCTTATGACCTTGTCTCAATCCACACCTATTGAAGGACCCCCAACCCTACTGCCTGGAGGGCTGGACCCCCACAGAAGGCATCCCTAATCCAAACCATTACACAATCCTTTCTTTCTCTGTGCTCTAGGAGTTAGAAAAGTGGCTTGGAGAGGTGGCTTATGAGTCAGGATCTTAGATAAAAGCCCAGTTATTGACATGAATAACTTGCTTCTAGCTCCATCTCTAGACTTAGAAGGATTACCCTCCTACTAAGAGAGTGAGACACATCACATCTCCCCAAAAGATGGGATACAAAGATCATTTTTCTCTATATAATATGAAAAGCTTTGATAACTGTTATTTTCTGAACCCCTACTGACAGTACTATGACATTTTGTTTTGTTTTGTTTTGTTTTCTGTATTAGAAAACCATAGGTCAGTAAAGACCAAGGTTTTGTTGGTTCTTGTAATTTTCCTAATTCCCTCACAATAGCTTGGCCCAATATTCTTTAATTCCAAGCCTGTGGCTTTGCCCTAGAAGTTGTGTTACCTAATGGCTGTGCTTTTGTCTCTTGTTTTTGAAGGAGAAACTCTTTTGTTACATTTGAAAGAATTTAAAAATGAGAAACCCAAGGATTAACTTCTTAATTAGATATAATGATTAAAAATTCTTCACCGCAGCAGTTTTCCTTTCATTATAAAAGGCAAGCGGACAGTTTCTGTTCAATTAGTGTTCAGTGAAATGTTTTTGAAGTGAAATTATTGCTGAGTAAAAGGTGACCAGAAAGCCTATGGCATGATTAAGAGCCTTGCTTTTTTACTTTTTCATAGAGAGAGATTGCTGATTAAAAGGTAGTCACTACAAAGTCCACAAAACATTATATTTTGGGATCTGGGCAAAATTTAAATCCCAGTGTATTATAAAACTATCTTAAGAGCTTCACCCTGTATAAATGATTGTGATTCCTATGTTAAGTGACTTTTAATCGTGCCAATACAGTTCAGTAGAATTGAGTTTGCAAAACTTGTTTTGGTGGTAGTATTTGTGTTTCTAGTGCTGCCCTTTCAGAGTTTACATGTCACTATCTTGACTTCATCATATCATTTGAGATGTTTAGTTTAGTTTGGTGGTTTTCTATTGATATATTAACATTCTATATACCATTTCATTTTGGGGTGAATAGTCCTAGAACTCATGAGAAATAGATATGAAGGCTTTTGATGATTTTTAGTATTAAATATCTTGTTCTGTCTCAGAACTACCTTCCTTCTTGTAAATGAATCCTAGCTAACTGCCTGCAGCCATAGTACTTACCTTTCTAGGCTCTTAACAAATTAATGACAAAATACCTTTTTCTAGCTTATTTATTTATTTTTCTGTACCAGAGATTGAACACAGGGGCACTCTATCACTGAGTTACATCCCCAGATCTTTTGAATTTTTTATTTTAAGAGTCTCACTAAGTTGTCCAGGCTGGTCTCAAACTTGGGATCCTCCTGCTTCAGCCTTCTAAGTAGCTAGGATTGTAGACATGTACCACCACACCTGGTAAAATTCCTTCCTTTTAGCATTTTATTTTCTAAAATGTCAAATATAAATATATCATCCTTACCCTGGAGGTCTTCTATATTTTCGTTACTGATAGCAGTAATAATATTAATGTAGCCAGCCATGGTGGTGCATGCCTGTAATCCCAGTACTTGGGAGGCTGAGACAGAAGGATCACAGGTTTGAGGACATCCTCAGCAAAACAAAAAATGTAAAAAGGGCTGGGAAGAAAAGTCAGAGGCAGATTGCCCCTGGATTCAATCCTTGGTACCATACACACATATAAAAATAATAGTATTAATATAAATGATACTGATGATATAATGTTTATTATTACTTAGCACTTTTATATTCTAATAAACGCTAATTATAAATATTCATCCAGTCCTCACAACAATCCTGGATGATTGATAATATTAATTATTATTATTCACAACTTGTAAGGGAGGAAACTAAAGTGTTAACCCATTTTCCCAATTAATGAAGTAAGGAATAAGTGGAAGAAGGACTCAAGACCATTCATCTTCTCCCAAGAAATTTTTTACTATCATTGGTTTATAAAAATCTATAAACTTTACTAGAATTAAGGGCTGAATGTCTCTCCTTTCCAATACTATTTTTAAGACCAAACTTTACTCCTTTGCATTTTTCATCTAGTACATGCCCCTAGCCTGCCCTAAATATACAGCTCACCTCTTATTGTGTCTCTGGTGCTAGTCATCATATCAAATAGAAGGAGGAAGGAAGAAAAGACTGGGGAACTGAAAACTATGTATATGCATGTACAAATATGCAATAGCCAACCCATTATTGTGTATAACCATAAGACACCAACAAAAAAGGAAGCAGAAGAAACTGGAAACCTCAAAGTCATTATTAATGCCGCTTTCTACTTCTATATGAAATATACCAATATATGTGTTGTGTGTGTTTATGTGTAGATGATGGAGACAGAGACTGGGTATATGGGTAGAAAAGGGGAAAGAAGTGGAGAAAAGGAGGAGAGAGGGGGAGAAAGAGTGAAACTAAAACTCATATATGTTATCTAGTGGAAATATATTGCTTAGAGGAAGGAATGGGGAGTTCAAGTTCTCAAGGAGTTTTACTCTAGAGCCATTCTGGTATCTTAAAGAGGTGAGAAAAGAACTAAATCTGTGAAAATTCTGTGTTAACAAATAGTAGTTTCCTGAATAAGACCAGTGCTTTAGCTGTGACCCTACCACAATCTAAATGCACAATTGGAAGAGGAACATTCTTTTATTTTTATTCTATTTTTTTAATTGGTGCATTGTAATAATACATCTTTGTTAGGTACAAGCTGATAAAAGCATACATGCACACATTTCTCATTTAACCCTTCCCCAATTCCTGCCCCACTCCCTTGCCCTCCTTCCTTCTCAAGTTCAGTTTAGTGACTGACTTTGATATGTTCGTGAAAGTACATCATGTGCATTAGGGTACCCCCTCCCCCCTTCATCTTGCATTAAGTCAAATTCTTTGCTCACCTAAGGTTTGTCCTTCTTAATCTGGAGTCCCTCTTATGTCCCATTTTGTCCCTAGCTTCCACATATTAGGGAGAGCATATGATTTTTTGCGACTGACTAATCTTACTTAACATAATGTTTTCCAGTTCCATCCATTTCCCTGCAAATAACATGATTTTGTTGGAAGAGGCACATTCTAACTATTCCAGGTCTCAGTTTTCTGTCTGTAAAATAGATACAACCATCCTTGCTTCATAGGATGATATAGATTAGGTTCTAAAAATGCTTATGAAGTAGTGAAATAATAAAAATCTAGCACATAGACCAAGCTCAGTGACACAAAAAAAGAAATATAAATATGTAAAGGAAATAATAGCTAATGGTTATTTATTTAATACTTATTTTATAGGTAGACATATGAACCAATTTATTTAATCTTTATAACAATCATATGACATAAATAATATTATCAAACCCACTTTACAGATGAGGAAACTTTTGATGTGTAGAATAGCCTGATTATAATCATATAGATAAAAGCAATGATGCTAAAATTCTAAATCAGAGTCTGACTCCAGACCTTGTAGGTTTTTTTTGTTGTTTTTTTTTTAATTTGGTAATGGAGTTTTACCTCTGAGCCACACCCTCAGCTCTATTTTATTTTTTGTTTTGAAACAGAGTCTTACTAAGTTGCTGAGGGCCTTACTAAGTTTCTGAGGCTGGCTTTAAATCTGTTATTCTCCTGTCTCAGCCTCCCAAGTACTGGGATTACAGGCTCAGACCTTGTAATCTTAACTTTCCTCTGTGCATCTGCAAGGAATTGGGAAAGCACTGGGCTCAACCCAGCCCTTGATTGCAGTAAGGGCATTATAAAATCACAAAGGCATCAGCATGGTCCCTCTTGATAACTCAGGGGTAACTCTATGCCAGGTGTACCGCTCTATAGTATGCCTCACTCTCAGACATCTTCTTGTTGCCAATTAAGACCTTTAGGACATTAAAATATAGTTTACTTGTGGGAAAACATGAATAACTGTGAAGTATAGATCTTGTTATTTAAAACCTTGGGATATAGAAGTGCATTATGTATACCAAAAGAGCCATTTTGAAAGAATTTCATTTTCAGTTGAGATTTTTTTTATGCATGGTCATACTTGGGCACATGGAAATAAAAGATAATTTTAATCAGGCATCCTTGGAATTTCTTTCATGTTCTAGTTAACAGTTCTGCAATGCCTTCATTATCAGAGTTTCAACCTGTCATGTGATTATCATTCTGCAGGCTGTTTACAAGAGTGGACCACAAGGCTAAGAGTACCATAAAAGCAAATTCACTCAGGAGAGTTATTGATTTCCCCATCTTGCACTTCTATTACACGGCAATCCCTAGCTGCTTCACCCTTATGTTTAATGTGCTGTGAGTTTTTAAAAGCATCAAAGTGAAGTATCATTGGAAGCAACTGTGAGGCCCCAAGGATTTCAGCCCTTGAGATAAAGCTAGGTGCATATCACTGTGCATAGACTTCAAGGACAAAATGTAATAGAGAGCTTGGAAAAGAGGAAGATAAATCAATCTGAGAAGATAAACAAAGGTAATGGTGATGAAATGATACATGCTGTAAGATGAACTGAGTGGTGAAGCCTAGGTTCAAGTCCCGTCATGCCATGAATAAGTCTATCACTTATTCATGGCATGACGCAGGGCCTTTCAGTTAACCACTCAGTATATCTGCTCTGTTTCCTCAGTTCAGAAATGGGACTGCTACTTCCAGATGTGCATACTCCATAGAGTTTTTGTGAGAATCAAATTTATTTAGTACCTATCTTTCTTGTGCTGGATATTTTACACACACACATACACCAAATGATAAACAGAACTGGTTTCTATGCAAAATGAGATAGAACAGGAGTGAGTTCAACGATAATCTAAACAGCCTATAAAAGTCACAAAAAAGAGATTTAAAAACTAGTTTTCAAGATGGACATGGTGGTACATGCCTATAATTCCAGTACTTTGGAGGCTTGGGGCAAGAGTTCCAAAGTTTGTGACCAGCCTCAGCAACTTGGCAAGGCTCTCTGCAACAGGGAGACCCTGTTTCAAAATTTAAAAAAATAGGGTTGGGGGTATATGGCTCAGAGGTAGAATGACCCCGGGTTCAATACCTAGTACCACAAACAATAACAAAAACTATAGTTTCCTTGAAAATCTATAGCAGGGTACCCTGAGAAAGATACAAGGTATGGTTCTCAACCATACCTTTTTATAGTTTTGTCCCTTCAGGGAAATTGTGATAATGTCTGAAGAACTATTTGTCACATCTAGGGGATAGGAATTCTGCTGGCTTCTAATCCATAGTGGACAGGGATCCTGGGAAACCTCCTACAATTCAGGGGGAAGTGAAAATTTAAGTGACAAGTGGGAGAGAGTTCTAGAAAAGTAGTGGGAGATTTGAGGCAGAGGAACTAACATTTGCATAGGAACCCACATGAGAAAGAAGTTCACCAAATCCTAAGACTGGTGGAGAGCCTGTAGGACTGCGGCCCAGAGCAGAAGACACAAGATGACATTGGTCACAGGCAGGGCCACTCCAAGCCCAGAAGGTCATGATGAAATAGACATGGGGGGAGAGTCTGAAGATATCTGTGTCTGACTTGAGAAACAGAGTGGGAGGAGCTGGGATTTGCTGGATGAGGAAGATGAAAGGGAAGCAAGTCTGAGTGGGAAGAAGGAAGACAAAGCTCAAAATTTGAAACTATCAAGTCCAAGAGCTCTGTGAGATATCTGAGTGGAAATGACCAGTAAGCAGTAGACTATACAACTCAAAAGAGAAATGTAGGCCAGTAATATAAACGAGGAAACCTTGATTGACATAGTAATAGCTAAATGTGTAAAGAGGGAGAAGGTGAAAAATAATAGGGAAAAGACCTCCTAATTGTCAAAATGCTTCATCAACTAAAACTTGTTATGGAATTTTTTTTAATCCTATAATTATTGATATCAAATGCAATATTTTCATGCCCATCTACATATTTTATAAACCCTTGATGTTCATTATATGCCAGGCAACACATTAACCAGATAAACAAGGTTGAGACTTGCCTTCATAAAAGAAAGTATGTGTGAGGAGAGACGTATTAAATTCTTGATATTGCTATGTAAGTGAGTTCATGCAGCTTTTCTTTGGTCAAAGAGTACAGAAGAGAAGGGCTGAGGGCTCTATCAGTGGTAGAAAAGATAAAGACACATTCCATCTGCCTCTAGTTCATCCTTCTTTGCACTGATGTTAGACTATGACCTCGAGTTGAATATCCCATGATCTAGAGTTCAATAGAACTGTGTTCAAATGAGACCTAGTATCCTGCCTACCTCATTCAGCTCCCTTCATGTCACCTACTTTCCCTCCATTACTGGACTTCTGATTCCAAAGGCTCTGCAAAGTCTATGTAGAAGAGTGCTGTAATCCAATGACTTCTGTCTCTTAAGCATGTCTAAGTCTAAGGCATGACTCACTGAATATGTGAGACACTTGTAGATCATTTGAATGATGTTTTACTACAGGTCATAGCATGCCCTTTGTAAAACTGCTACTACACACAGTAGAAATTCATTTGCTCTTTTAGTCTGGTATAGTCATGTGAATCTTAATCCATCAAAGAAGTACCTCTCTTTTAAATATAAAATGGATTTGAGGCCTCCATCTTCTTCTTTTTTTTTTTTTTAATAAAAGCCATTGCCAAATGCACCATACATAGTAGTAATTACAAAGGATCCTGGTAAATATGCTAATGTGTATTTTTAAAATTTTAATTAGCTTTAACCTTTTAAAAGTCCTGCTAATAGCAGTAATATTGAGCAAACCCTGAAAGAGTCTATGGTATTTCAGGTACTCTGCTGGAGCTGGCCTCTGCTCTCTGAGCTGATAGGATATTGTAAGAGACAGGAAATAAATATATTTTTAATAAAATAGTAACTATAAAGGAAACAAGTAGGGTCCAGGAAGAAAGCATACTAGTAGATTACATACTTCAGATAGGGGTATAGTGATGGTCAGAAAAGGTGAATCTACAGTTCCCTATATAATCACTGATCACTGATCAAATGTGTGTTGGACTAAGGATCAAAATCCATACATTTAATTTTAGATCTACGACCTATTACTTATTAAATTAAATAAAATTAATAAATACTGAGTGTTTACTATGTGCCAAGCTCTGCTCCAAGGTTTTATAAATATTAACACACTTAATCCCTAGCAGTCCTATGAGATAAGTACTATTATTTTCTCCATTGTACAGATAAAACTGAACCAAAGAGAAACTAAGGACTTGGCCTAAGGTCACATAGCTATTAAGTGGAGAAGCAAATTACCTTATCCTCTGTGATCCCGTTTATCTGTAAAGTAGGAGAGGGAACATGTGGAGAAGTGGTTTTTAAACCACAAAATGGTAAATTTTTATTGTTATAATTTAATACCAATTTATAATGTCACTATTATAACAATGTAGTTTCTGAACTTGAAATTCTATGGGGAAATCAGAAAATAAAGATGGTAGGCCCTACTCTTGAGTTTACTATTTTACTAGAGAGAAGATGCCAGCATGAATGGCATAGTGCATAATTTAAAAATCATAGGAGATTGTTTTACTAAGTTTAAGTCCATGCCTATACCTGCTTAGTTAAGAGGAAAATGAGATTATGAGGATTGAAATTTAGTCACAAATCTCCAAAGTATGGCTTTGAAAGGCACCTGAGAGATTGTTGAATCAAATACCTTCATTTTATAAAGGAATAATTAAAACTTTTCAAAGCAAATGATTAAACAAAGATATTATACATAACTACATGTGAAGACCATAGATTTAGAAATCTTGGCCCTTTCCACTGATTAAATTTTTCTACATCCTTTGCTATCCTTCCTGATGGAATATCAGTGCTTTTTAATTCTCTCTTCTTTCCCTGCCCCACACAGAGAGTTAAGGTGAGCTATAAGTTTGTAACATTAAATGATAAAAGGTTGCACTTTGAATGAAAACCAAGGAGTGTGAGGCTTTCTGATGGCTCTTCTAGGGACTTTTAAAGAAATTTCTAAAAATTGCTTAAATGAGGTACAACTTGATAAGTTTTGACATATGAAACCATTTATTCAAGATCATGATCATATCCATTGCCCCCCAAAGCTTCTTCATCCATTTATGTAATGTTTCAATCGAACTCTCCCCATTGTTCTACTTTCCATTCCCAGGCAACTACTATTTTCCCTTCTATCATCATACATTAGACTTTTGTATAAATTGTATTATAGAATACGTATTCTTTGTCTATTTTCACTCAGCTTTATTATTTTGAACTTAATCCATGTGTTCATTCATTGTATATATCAGTAGTTCATTCATTTTTATTGCTGAATAATATTTCATTGTATGAAGTACATATTTAAAATTTTATTTATTCACTTACCTGTAGGTGTTACTTCCAGTTTGGAGCTATTATGAATACAGTTGCTGTAAATATTTGTGTAAGACTTTGAAAGAATATCTGTTTTTGTTTCCCTTGGGCAAATACTTAGGAGTGAAATAGTTAAATCATAGGGTAGGTATAAATGTAACTTTTCAAGAAATCACTGAATGGTTTCCAAAGTGCTTGTTTCAGACAACATTCTCACTGTGGTTACTCAATAAGCTTGACCACACACAATTTAGAGGAAGGTACATTTATTTGCTCACAGTTTTGGAGATTTCAGTAATTCAGTCCATATCAGGCTGGGTCTGTGGAGCTTAGAGCATGGTGGCAGGAAGCAAGAAGAGAGGGAGAGAGGAAGGGAGGAGGGAGGAAGGGAGGGAGAGAGAGACAGAGAGAGAGAGAGAAAGAAAGAGAAAGAGAAATGATCTGCTCTCTCATCATGGATGCTGGAAGCAAAAAAGAACAAGCAAGGGGATTCAAAGATAAAAGCACCATCCCCAAGAAAACATCATTATGAGATAAAAGCACAGTCCCCAAGAAAACATCATTAGAGACTTACCTCTAGTCACTCTGCCCACCTAGGTTACCATCCAGGAAATCCACCATAACTCTGTGACATAATTACATCAACTCTGAACATTAATACACAAATGCTTCAGAGGACATTCTATATCTAATTATAACAGAGCTAATAGCATTTTACATTTTCACCAGCAATGTATTAAAATTCCAAATTCCAAACTTCCACATCTGTAACAACACTTTGTTTGGTCAGTCATTTTAAATATTAGCCCTTCTAATATATAGGTTGTGGTATCTAAATGCAATTTTAGGTTTTATTGGTGAGGGGTCTGTACATATCTTTTGTTATTATTATTACTATTGCTATTACTATTACTATTATTTGTGTGTGTATGTATTAGTTACTGGAAATTGAATCCAGGGGGATTTTCCCTCAAAGCTACACCTCCAGACCTTTTTATTTTATTTTATTTTTATTAATCTTGAAACAGGTTCTCGCTAAGTTGCTAAGGCTCTCACTAAGTTGCTGAGGCTGGCCTTGAAACTGTGATCCTCCTGTCTCAATGTCCCAAGTACTAGGATTACAGGTATGCACCAGTACACCTGGCACTTCTGCTCATTTTTGATTTGGTTGTTTTATTATTGAGTTTTGAGAGTTCTTCATATATTTTAGAAATAAGTCCATTATATGACACATGAATTTTAAATATTTTCTTTCATTCTGTGGCTTGTCTTTTTATTTTCTTTTCGGTACTGGAGATGGAACTCAGGGGAATTCTACATCCAATCTATACCCCCAGCCCTATTTTTATATTCTTTATTTTGAAACAGGGTCTCACTAAGTTGCGGAGTGCCTCACTAAGTAGCTGAGGCAGGCCGCGAACCTGGATCCTCCGGTCTCAACCTCCCAAATGCTGGGATTACAAGCATGCACCACCATGCCTGGCTTTTCTTTTTATTTTCTTAACAGTGTTTTTCAAAGAACAGATGCTTTTAATTTTGATGGTGCCTGATTTACCAATTTGTTCTTTTTTGGATTGTGCTTTTGGTGCTATACCTAAGCCAAGGTCATGGATGTTTTCTCCCATTTTTTTTTTTTTGACATTTTATTTTGGTTTCACATTTAAGCCTGCAATTTTGAGCTAGTATGTACTAAGTGATGTGTATCAAAATTTGTTATTTTGAACATGGACATAATATGCTACAATTACTTTTTCTTCTTTGAATTGCTCTTTCATCTTCACTGACAATTCTGTGGTCTGTATATGTAAAAGTTAACTCATGGATTCTCTATTTTCTTCTGATCTATGTATCTACCTTTATGCTAGTGCCACACTCTACATCAGATTAGCTTTAAAAAAGCCTAGAAGTATGGTAGCATCCTCCTCTCCCCCATTTTCATTTTATTTTTGAAAACTGTTCTGGCTACTATTTGTCCTTTGAATTGTCATGTGATTTAAGAATCAGCTTGTCAATTTTTCTAAATTAATTAATTAAATAACTTCTGGGATCTTGATTGGGGTTGCATTAAATTTACGAATCAATTTTCAGAGCATTTTATCATAACAATATTGCAATGTATTAACATTTCTTCTTTGTAGTTTTCAGTATAGATGGATTGCACAGGTTTCATAAGATTATTCCTAATACCTTTAATCTTATTGAACATAATATTTTATTTGTATTTATTTATTTATAGTATATAAAATTTGATCTTTGTGTTTAAATATTAAACATAAGTTTTTGTAGCTTTTACTTAAATTTCAATGAGATTTTCTACATGGATAATTATGTCATCTGTAAGTTTTTATTTTTTTCATCTTTTTTTTCTTATTTTGCATTGTTGCATAGTCTAGAACCTCCTAGCAATTAGACAATGTTGAATAGAAGTGGTGAGAAGAGAAATTCTTGTCTTATCTGATAATATTTTCTTAAATCAAGAATGGACATTGGACTTTGTGAAATGATGTTTATGTGCCTACTAAGATGATAAGATGGTTGTTAGTTTGTTTAGTTACTTTTGAAAAATGAATATAGTTAGTTACATGGGTTGGGTTCATTTTCAAATGTTAAATCAACATTATGCTCTCAGGATAGAACCTACTTGGTTAGAATACAGTATCCTTTTTTTATATATCATTGGATTAAATTTGCTGAAATGTATAGAAGTTTTGCATTAGCATTCATGGGAAAATAATGTTTGCTTTCCTTGTAATATTTTTATTTAGTTTAGGACTAGGGTAATGTCAGCTTCAAAAAAAAACGAATTGGAAAGTTTTATGTTTTTGTTCAGTTCTCTGGAAGAATTTATGTAAAATTGCTATTTTTCTTTAAATATTTGATAAAGTTTATCAGTGAAGACATCAGAGTGTGAAGTTTTCTTGGTGTGATGTTTTTAAGTACAGATTTTCTATATTTAATATATATATATAGAGAGAGACAGAGACAGAGAGACAGAGTACGGTATAGCTATAGAGCTTACTTATTTTGTTTTGAGTGAATTTTGGTAGTCTGCATCTTTTGAGGAATATATTCATTTCATTTAAGGTGTCATATTGTTTTTGTTTTCTTGTTTGGTGTACTAATTATAAGATTTCCTTGTTAACTTTTTCATGTCTGTAGTATTTGCAGGGATGTTACCTCTCTCTATTCTGGTGCTGATCATTAATTTCTCTTCTCTTCATCTCCTCAATTAAGCTTGCTAGAGGGTTATCAATTTTATTATTATTCTCAAGGAACCAGCATTTGGTTTCATTGTTTGTCTCTAATTTGTGTTGTGAGTTTTACAATGTTTTCTTTCAACTGCTTACTTTGGTCTCACTATTTTTTCCTTGTTGCTTAGAGTGGAAGCTGAAGTCATTAAGTTATTATTTTCAAATGTAGGTGTGTAGTGATATATATTCCCTTCATCATTGCTTTAAGAGTATCCAACAAAGTTGCTATGTTGTGGTTTGTTTTCATTCAGTTCAAAATACGTTCTAATTTCCTTTTCATTTCTTCTTTGACTGGTAGGTTATTTAAAATTATATTATTTAGTTTGAAAATATTTTGAGAGTTTCCAGAGATTGTTCTGTTACTGATTTCTAGCTTAATTTCATTGTGGCCAGGGAACACACTTCCTATGACGTAAATCCTTTTCAATTTATTAAAATTGGATTTACGGCTCAGAATATGTTTTAGCTAGGTAAATGCTACACAAACACTTAAAAAGAATGTATTTTGCTGTTGTTGGGTGTCTGCAGAGACATATAAGCTCAAATTGATGGCTAGTTTTATAAAAGTCTTCTATATCTTTGGTATAGATTTTTATCTACTTATTTGATTATTCAGTGGCAGATACGGAGATCTCCAACTATAATAATTGAATTATCTACATCTCCTTATTGCCTTGTCTTTCCAGAAAACCAGCTGTACCTTTTCAACTCAACAAGTCTGCTGGACCACTAACAGATTCCCCATCCATTATGTGGTCTAGAAGTTCAGGCTGTAGGATGGGGAAATCATAGGGCTCACCCATTTTTTTAATTTCTCTTAGAGTTCATTGTTCCTTGCTATCTGATGCCCACTCTTAAATTCCATTGTTTTCTTATATTTAATTCTGAGAGTTCTTGTTGTTGTTGCTGTTATTTTAGGTATTAGAACGTATCCTGTTCCCATTACTCCACTTTTGCTAGAAACACAATTGCTATGAAGTTATATTTGATCCAAAATCATAAGCAGAAAGTATTTCAGTACAGACTTGTCTGTATAAGGCAATGCCACCATACAAAAATTGACACTGAACATTAAGTGGTCTACAGTCTAAGAGCATGACAATATATTTGTTTATTTGTATGTTTGATTGCTTTGTGATACTGGGGATGGAACTCAGGGGCATTCTACCTCTGAGCTACATACCCCCAGCCTTGTTTTATATTTTATTTTAAAACAAGGTCTCGCTAAGTTACAGTGGGCTGACCTTGAACCTGCAATTCTCCCATTTCAGCCTCCCAAATACTTTGATTACAGGTGTGAGCCACTGCACCCAGCATAGCAATCTATTTAGATATGATAGACATGTGGCCTAAAGATGGTTTAATGGAAAAATGGTAGCCATTACACATATTGTGCAAAAGGAAGAAAATGTACTACTCTGGGCAGGGACAACTGCATATGTAATTGAAAAGAAATAGGTGTTTGAAATAATATTTGTCTTGGTATTCCCTGCTTTGAGTACAGTGGTTGGCATACAGTGGGGATGAACCAATGCTTGTTAAACTGAGTGACCTTGAAACTGTATCACATATTTAATTAGGTAAATATTTGATTCATTGTGGATCCTACTTGAATTTTGAAGTAAGATGTTTTTGAACCCGCTGTGGTGGCTCAAGTCTGTCATCCCAGTACTTGGGAGGCTAAGATGGGAAGATCACAAGTCTGAGGCCAGCCTCTGCAACTTAGCAAGACTCTCAATAGCCTGGTGAGACCCTATTTAAAAATATAAAAATTAAAAGGGCTGGGATTGAAGCTTAGAGGTACAATGCACCCAGATTTAATCCCTAGTAACAAAAAAAGAGAAGTTTTAGAATTTATAAACATGTTTAGGCACTAATATAAACATATGATACATACTTAATAAAAACTAAATAACAAAGTAATACTATAGAATTAATTGGACACATAAAGCCTCCAAAATTATATCAATGTGCCACTTTTAAAGATTAGGAAATAAAACTATGGACTTTATTACCTTGCGATATTTAAGGAGAGTCAAATTTATGATCATTGATTCTCTAAGAATTGATTAGAGTTAAGATTGTTTAGCATCAGAAAGAGGAAGCTACTAGTTATTGTTGAAGAATAGCCTTAGCTGTAGCCAAAAATTGAAATATTAAGCTGGTAGCGAGTGGTTTATAGATGTTTTCTTGGTGCCGTGTTCCTTCCAAAGGAACCACTACTGACCTCTTTCCCACCCTGTGCCTTTGGGAGGCCCATTTTTCACCCTGGTCCTCAGACTTCCCCAACTATCTTTTGCATGTCCAAATTCTACCCTAGTGTCAAACTCTAGCAAAGTTCTAAACCTCTCATAAGGCTACCCTGGTTTCCCTGTCGACAAGATTTCTTCTGTTTTATTGTTTTGTGATTAGTTTATGGTATCTCCATGGTGATTACACTTTTTGACTTTTTCTGTAATGTGTGCCCATGTAGCATCCTTTCCAGTAGACTCAGAGTTCACTGAAGGCAGAACTATCAAAAAGCATAGCAAAGCCGGGCGTGGTGGCGCACGCTTGTAATCCCAGCATTCGGGAGGCTGAGACCGGAGGATCCGGGTTCGTGACCAGCCTCAGCTA
>PVLC010016672.1:0-25452 GCA_004027655.1 Graphiurus murinus
TTTTTTTTTTTTTTTTTTTTTTTTTTTTTGTGGTACTGGGGATTGAACTCAGGGGCATTCTACCTCCAAGCTATACCCCCAGCCCTATTTTTTTTTTTCTTTATTTTGAAACCGAGTCTCACTAAGTTGCGGAGTGCCTCACTAGGTAGCTGAGGCTGGCCGCGAACCCGGATCCTCTGGTCTCAGCCTCCCGAATGCTGGGATTACAAGCGTGCGCCACCGCGCCTGGCTTATTCTTTATTTTGAAACTGAGTCTCAGTAAGTTGCGGAGGGCCTCACTAGGTAGCTGAGGCTGGCCGAGAACCCGGATCCTCCGGTCTCAGCCTCCCGAAAGCTGAGATTACAAGCGTGGGCCACCACACCTGGCTAGCTGGAGTTTTTTTTAGACATTAGCTTAAAGTATAACACGAGCAAAGCAATGCCTCCATATGTGGCAGTGCACAATTCATTCTTCCTGTTAGAGTGTAAGAGTTGAAATATTTTTTAATGCCAGTAAACTGGAATTGGGCATCGTTTTCTGGACCTGCCATAATTTCAATCTTGCCAAAGCCACAAATTCCTCAGCCTATGTCCTTCAGAGCAGACAACTTCCTCCCCAGCCCTATTTTTTATTGTTTATTTTGAAACAGGATCTCACTAAGTTGCAAAGGGCTTCACTAAGTAGCTGAGGCTGGCTGTGAACCTGTGATCCTCCTGTCTCAGCCTCCCAAGTACTGGGATTGCAAGCATGCACCACCACGCCCGGTTTCACCCAGCCCTTTTTAAATTTATTTTTATTTTATTTACCTATTTCTTGTGGTCCTTGGGATTGAACTCAGGGGCATTCTGTCTCTGAGCTACACCCCAGCCCTATTTTATTTTATTTTTTCGGTACTGGGGATTGAACTCCGGGGCATTCTACCTCCGAGCTATACCTCCAGCCCTATTTTGTATTCCTTTTTTTTTTTTTTGTGGTACTGGGGATTGAACTCAGGAGCATTCTACCTCCGAGCTATACCCCCAGCCCTATTTTTTTATTCTTTATTTTGAAACCGAGTCTCACTAAGTTGCGGAGTGCCTCACTAGGTAGCTGAGGCTGGCCATGAACCCGGATCCTCCGGTCTCAGCCTCCCGAATGCTGGGATTACAAGCGTGCGCCACCACGCCCGGCTGTATTCCTTATTTTGAAACAGGGTCTCCCTAAGTTGCGGAGTGCCTCACTAGGTAGCTGAGGCTGGCTGCGAACCCGGATCCTCCGGTCTCAGCCTCCCAAATGCTGGGATTACAAGCGTGTGCCAGCATGCCCGGCCCTATTTTATTTTTTGTATATGCTTTTATTGGTACATTATAGTCTTACACCATAATGTAAATCATATTGACAGTGACATACATGCACACAGCATTATTTTTTAATTTGAAACAGGGTCTTGAGAAGTTGTTGAGGCTGGTCTCCAACCTGCTATCCCTCTGTCTCAGCTTCCCAAATACTAGGATTACAAGTGTGTGCTGCCATGTCTGGCTTATTTTTTTATTTTTATTTTTTGTTGTCCTGGGAATTGAATCCACGGCATTCTACCTCTGAGCTTTTTTTTTTTTTTTTTTTTTTTTTAGAACAGGGTCAACCAGGCATGGCACACACACACATGTACCACAAGTCCCAGGATTTGGGAGGCTGAGACAGAAGGATTGCAGGTTCAAAGCCAGCCTCAGCAATTTAGTGTGGCTGGGGTATAGCTAGGAGGTAGAATGTCCCTGGGTTCAATTCCCAGTACCACAAAAATAAATAAATAAATAAATAAAGGAAGAAAGAAAGAAAGAAAGAAAGAAAGAAAGAAAGAAAGAAAGAAAGAAAGAAAGCCGGGCGTGGTGGCGCACGCTTGTAATCCCAGCATTTGGGAGGCTGAGACCAGAGGATCCGGGTTCTCAGCCAGCCTCAGCTACCTAGTGAGGTACTCCGCAACTTAGTGAGACCCTGTTTCAAAATAAAGAATAAAAAATAGGGCTGGGGGTATAGCTTGGAGGTAGAATGCCCCTGAGTTCAATCCCCAGTACCGCAAAATAAATAAATAAATAAATAGAACAGGGTCTTGTTATGTTGCTAAGGGCCTCGCTAAGTTGCTGAGGCTAGCCTTGAACCTACAATCCTCCTATCTCAGCCACCCAAGTACTAGTATTATAGATATGCACCATATACCCAGCTGCCTAACCACTTTTTTTTTTTTATACTTTTGTTGGTGCATTATAGTCTCACATCATAATGTAATTCATAAAGATAGTGACATACGTGCACACAGCACTTAGTGAGTTTTCTCCCAGCTCCCTCTCCAATTCTCCCCCCCTTCCCCATACAGAATGTTGAGATTGACATTGGTATTCTCACAGATATATATAATGTCATTGGAAGTGATTCCTTCATTGATCCGCCCTCTCCCCTGCTCCTTCCCCTAGACCACTCCCTGGCTCCACTGAAATTTCTCCTCCATTATCTGAAGTCTCTCTGGTATCCAGATTACTTCTTAGCTTCTGCATATGAGAGAACTAACCACTGTTTTTTTTTTTTAATCTGCAGTTGGATGAATCTGGATATGGAACCCAAAGATATGGAGGGTTGACTGCGTATGTGTTACCTATAAGTTTTACCTAGGGAGCCGGGAGTGGTGGCGCACACTTATAATCCCAGTACTTGGGAGGTTGATACAAGAGATCTCAGGTTTGCGGCCAGCCTCAGCTACTTAGTGGGGCCCTCTGCAATTTAGTGAGACTCTCTTTCAAAATAAAGAATAAAAATATGGCTGGGGGTGCACTTGGAGGTAGAATGCCCCTGGGTTCAATCCCAAGTGCCACACACAAAAAAGTCTCATCCAGGGAAATCCTAAAATTTGTCTCATTCTCTTCCTGTGCTGAGAAATCCCAGTTTCTTTCCTGTTCTTTGGCCACAGAATCACAGAAAGATTGTATGCAGTCAAGTACATAGTACACAGCACTTTCTACTCATCCTAGTACTTCACGCACAGTCTCACATATATTCCACTGCAGATAAGGTTCCGAGGAGGATGGGACTTGTCCACACAGGAAACTGGCAGAGGCAGGTCTAGAACTGAGCCCATCTGACTCCAAGCAGGGTGTTCTTCCCACCATGCTCAACTCACCCGGCTGTGTGCAAGATGTAGTTCTTCATGGCTCAATTGTTAAAACCATAACGCCATCTTTAGATGCTTTATTAAGCTCATTAAAGGCTTATTAAGTCCTTGCCACAGCGGCCTTGCAGGAGGAGAGGGAGGAGATGAGAGGCTTCTGGTTACACCCAGGTGGTGGAATACAGGGAAGCTCCTCCAGATGAGGGCAGAGATCTAAACACACTGGTAATTCTAGGAGCCTGTGCCTGCGCTGGGAGACAGTGTGTGTGTGCGTGCACACACACACACACACAGTGTGGAAGGGCAAACTCCAAAGTGTCAATACTGGCATCTGTGGGGACGCCCCTGTGAGCCACTTTGTACTTCTTTATACTTTTTGGTATTCTCTGGAATCTTATTTTACAACGAGGAAGCTGTGTGTGTGTGTGTGTGTGTGTGTGTGTGTGTGTGTGTGTGTGTTTTACAGGGGATTGAACCCAGAGCCTTCTACCTCCGAGCTATACCCCCAGTCCTTTTTATTATTATTTATTTGGAAACAGGGTCTTATTAGGTTGCTGAGAATCTCATTATATTGCTGAGGCTGGCCTTGAACCTGCAATCCTCCTGGCTTAGCCTGGCAAGTACTGGAATTACAGGTGTGCACCACCACACTCAGCTCAAGAAAGCATTTTCTTTATCATTAGGAAAAAAAAATAATTGATAAGGAATTGGGGGAAAAAAGCCACTGATTAAAAAGAAAAAAGAAGCCGGGCGTGGTGGCTCATGCTTGTAATCCCAGCATTTGGGAGGCTGAGACCGGAGGATCCAGTTCGCGGCCGGCCTCAGCTACCTAGTGAGGCACTCCGCAACTTAGTGAGACTCGGTTTCAAAATAAAGAATAAAAAATAGGGCTGGGGGTGTAGCTCGGAGGTAGAATGTCCCTGAGTTCAATCCCCAGTACCGCAAAAAAAAAAAAAAAGAAAGAAAGAAAGAAAAAAGAGTGGGAAGATATTCTTACCATGCGTGACTAAAGTCCTCTGTGAATTTCCTCTGGTGGAATCTGTGTCGTCACTAATGGACTCTCTACTTTGGTGGGGAGGGTACTGAAAATACTCAGGAAATAAGAACCCAGTTGATATCTTAGAATGAATGTGGCCAAAAAAACCCAGAATCTTCTTGGTTTCTCTTTGAACAACTCTCATCTTTCTTAGGGGGCACACAGCTAATGTCACGAGCCCTTCCCAACGACTGTGGTGGCTCTGGAAGAAAACCAAAAAGTGAAATGACTTGTTTGTGCATAATTGTCATGAGTCAGAACTCATTCAGAGCGCTGGAGTTTCCAGGCCGTTAACTGATCTACCTGAACCTGTGAGTCAGGGTCAGTCAGCCAGCGCTGCTGGAGGTACTTCCCGCTCGGCTCCTCCAGCCCCGCCGCCTTCACGCAGGCGCAGGCAGAGGCTCGCTCAGGCTTCCTCGTCTGTGTTTCCTGGGAAGGGCCGGCACGCTTGGCTTACTCATCCGTCCCCAGGTGAGCACAGCCCTCCTGAGTGCAAAGATTGAGCCATAAACTGCCACATACAAACCAAAAGAGGGGAAATAAGTATCAGTACTTCCTTTCCCGTAAATGGTGAGTATAGGTAGGAGGTAGAATCCTCCTGAGTTCAATCCCCAGTACCGAAAAAAAAAAAAAAAAAAAAAAAAAAAGAATATTATGTGGCTGGTTTTTGTTTTTGTTTTTCAGTACTGGGGATAGAACCCAGGGGCATTCTACCTCCAAGTTATATCCCTATCCCTAATTTTTTTTTTTTTTCTTTGCGGTACTGGGGATTGAACTCAGGGGCATTCTACCTCCCAGCTATACCCCCAACCCTATTTTTTATTCTTTATTTTGAAACAGGGTCTTACTAAGTTGTGGAGTGCCTCACTAGGTAGCTGAGGCTGGCCGCCAACCCGGATCCTCCGGTGTCAGCCTCCCAAATGCTGGGATTACAAGTGTGCGCCACCACGCCTGGCTCCTAATTTTTATTCTTTATTTTGAAACAGGGTCTCACTAAGTTGCAGAGGGCCTCACTAAGTAGCTGAGGCTGGCAGGCAGAGAACTTGCAATCCTCCTGTCTCAGCCTCCCAAGTACTAGAATTACAAATGTGCACCACCACACCCAGCTTTATTATATGGCTATTGAAGAAAACAAAGAGGTTGGGCATTTGGCCTCCTTGATAGAATACTTACCTAGCCTGTGAAAGGTCCTGGGCTCAATCTCAGAACCACAAAAGAAAAAATGAAGTGGATGTATGCAAGGTGACATGGAAAATGCTCTGTTTTAGCTGGGCATGGTGACACACGCTTGTAATCCCAGCATTCGGGAGGCTGA
This sequence comes from Graphiurus murinus, assembly GCA_004027655.1. Taxonomy (NCBI): domain Eukaryota; kingdom Metazoa; phylum Chordata; class Mammalia; order Rodentia; family Gliridae; genus Graphiurus; species Graphiurus murinus. The sequence goes on from PVLC010016672.1 coordinate 5,468, forward strand.
GACCGGAGGACCCGGGTTCGAGGCCAACCTCAGCTACCTAGTGAGGCACTCTGCAACTTAGTGAGACTCGGTTTCAAAATAAAGAATAAAAAAAAAAAAATAGGGCTGGGGGTATAGCTCAGAGGTAGAATGCCACTGAGTTCAATCCCCAGTACCGCAAAAAGAAAATGCTCTGTTTTATTAGCCAGGTGCAGTGGCACACACTTGAAATACCAGCTACTCAGAGACTGTACAGGAGGATAGTAAGTTAGAGGCCAGCCTCAGCAACTAAGTAATAAAAAGGGTAGCTGGGCATGGTGGTGCTCGCCTATAATCCATGTACTTCGGAGGCTGAGACAGGAGGAGTGCAGGTTCGAGGACAGTCTCAGCAAGTAGTAAGACTCTCACCAACCTAGCAAGACCCTGTTTCCAAATAAAAATAAAATAGGGCTGGGGGCTATAGCTTAGAGGTAGAATGCCCTTAGGTTCAATCTCCAGCGCCACACACACACACACACACACACACACACACACACGGTTAGGAACCAAGTGTGCTCGCTCATGCTCGTAATCCCAGTACTTGAGAGACTGAGACAGGAGGACTGCAGATTCAAGACCAGCCTCAGCAACTTAGTGAGGCCCTCTGCAACTTAGTGAGACCCTGTTTCAAAACAAATAAAATAAAAAAGGGCTGGGGGGTATATAGCTCAGAGGTAGAAATTCCCCTCAGTTCAATTCCCAGTGCCAAGAAAGAAAAAAAGAAAGAAAGCCGAGTGTGGTGGTACACACTTGTAATCCCAGTACTTAGGAGGCTGAGACCGGAGGATCTGGGTTTGTGGCCAGCCTCAGCTACTTAGTGAGGCCCTCCGCAACTTAGTGAGACCCTGTTTCAAAATAAAGAATAAGTGTGCCCGGTGTGGTGGCGCACGCTTGTAATCCCAGCTTTTGGGAGGCTGAGACCGGAGGATCTGGGTTTGTGGCCAGCCTCAGCTACTTAGTGAGGCACTTCACAACTTAATGAGACCCTGTTTCAAAATAAAGAATAAAAAATAGGGCTGGGAGTATACCTCAGAGGTAGAATGCCCTTGAGTTCAATCCCCAGTACTGCAAAAAAAAAAAAAAAAAAAAAAAAAAAGGAAAAGAATACCCTATAATTTGGTGTTTTGGCATGCTAACTGCTTTGAACTAAAGAAAGCACTTCTGAACCAAGGTCTCTCTAGCCTTCTTTCCCACTCCACCCCTTCCCTTTCCAAAGCGCAGAGAGGGACTCTCTTTAAAGTCCTACCTCCTGTCCACCTAAAGACCCACCCCACATAAGATCAGCTTGCTGGAAAGACAAGCAGAGCTGACCCCACACCCAGAGCCCAAATGAACTCCGTGCCAGCCCATTGCCTGTTCTTTGGGCCCATTCATGTCTCTTAAAAACCACCTACCACGTTACCCCACGGAGAGACGGAGGTGGTACGGGTACTCACTTTCCTGCGTGCCCTTTCTCCTGTTAATCTATGGTCAGTTTGTTTCAGCAGAATCAAATATCCACCCTTCAGAGGGTGGAGCACAAGTGCCCTTTGCCCCAACAATGTGAAAAAGATTCCCCCCCCCCCGCAGACTTCTAAAGAGAGACTTGGAAATACACTTGAGTCTTGCTAATCCCAAACCCTCTCCTCCCTGAAGGGGCGCTGACAGGTTACTGTGTATCTTTCCAGGACTTTTTGTTTACATTGATATACACAGTAACTTTAAAATTACTTGTTTACTTATTTTGGGGTGCTGGGGAATCAAACCCAGAGTCTCATTAATGCTAGGCAAACGCTCTACTGCTGAGCTACATCCTAGCTCTAAAATAATTTAAATATACAATATAGGTTTTCTCATCAGACCTAGGATTGAATCCCAAATATACTTGCTGGCTGTGTCTCCTAGGACAATTTCCTTTTTTTTTTTTTTTTTTTTTTGCAGTGCTGGGGGGGATTGAACTCAAGGGCATTCTACCTCTGAGCTACACCCCCAGTCCTATTTTTTATTCTTTATTTTGAAACAGGTCTCACTAAATTGGAGAGGGCCTCACCAAGTACTGGGATTACAGGTGTTCACTACCATGCCTGGCTTGTACTCACTTTATATAAATGATACAGATGCCAGGCATGGTTGTGCACGCTTGTAATCCCAGTACTTAGGGGGCTGAGACAGGAGGATCGCAGGTTCAAGACCAGCGTCAGCTACTTAGTGAGGCCCTCCACAACTTGGTGAGATCCTGTTTCAAAATAAAGAATAGCCGGGCGTGGTGGCGCACGCTTGTAATCCCAGCATTCGGGAGGCTGAGACCGGAGGATCCGGGTTCGCGGCCAGCCTCAGCTACCTAGTGAGGCACTCTGCAACTTAGTGAGACTCGGTTTCAAAATAAAGAATAAAAAATAGGGCTGGGGATATAGCTCAGAGGTAGAATGCCTCTGAGTTCAATCCCCAGTACCACAAAAAAAAAAAAAAAAAAAAAAAAAGAATAAAATAATGGGGCTGCAGGTGTAGCTCAGAGATACAGATGCACAGAAAAAACACACACTGTGCCCTGCCATAGCTGGATTGAGAGGCCAGGTTTCCTGATCTGGGTCCAGATTTTCTTTCTTTCTTTTTTTTTTTCGGTACTGGGGATTGAACTCAGGGGCATTCTACCTCCGAGCTACATCCCCATCCTTATTTTTTATTCTTTATTTTGAAACAGGGTCTCACTAAGTTGTGGAGTGCCTCACTAGGTAGCTGAGGCTGGCCATGAACCCGGATCCTCCGGTCTCAGCCTCCCAAATGCTGAGATTACAAGCGCGCGTCACCACACCCGGCATGGGTCCAGATTTTCTACACGTCCACCAAACCATCCTACTCTGAGCCTCTTCTCCAAGATGACAGGGTCAGAATCCACCCGCTGAAAACATTCAGTGTCCATGGGAAGCTGTCATCGTCCCGTCCCCCTGCCTCCCCTTCCCTGTCATTCCTGGCACCTCTGCAGGCCCAAACAGTGCCCCATTTGTGGGTCCCCGGGGCTGCAGGACACTAGGCTGGGGTTGGGAGAACTGCAGCCTGCTCCTGGCCCTCGAGAGGGTGAGGTGGGGGTGCTCCTTGGCCAGGCATCTGGCCCGGTGCCTGCAGAACCAGGCAAGGGCTGCCCATGACGGCTGGCAGGGTGCCGGGAACTCCTTGTCTCTCCATTTAAACAGACACTGGCTGTCTGTTGAGATTCTGGAAACATCTGACCTTTTACAGAGCATCGCTAGAGCAGTCAGGGGGTGGAGGGAGGTTCTTGCTTTCTGTAAGTCGTTTAACCCTTTGCTGGAAACCCTTAGCAAGGATGAAAAAAAAAAAAAGAATCATCCATTTCCAAGAAACTAGAAAGATGTGCTTGGCCTGTTCAGTAGGCTAGAGAGGCAGATCCTGCCTGGGGACAGGGAAGAGATCCTTACACGCCCAGGCCCAAGGAGAGTCTTCAGAGTCTCCTCTTGGATCTTTTTCCTACTTGCTTTGAGCTTTTCCTGGAAAGGGCAGTGGTCTTGGGATAGATGGATAGATAGCAATTTACTAGAACTGCTGTGGTTATTTTAAATGTTTAGACAGGAGCCAGGCGTGGTGGCACATGCTTGTAATCCCAGTACTTAGGTGGCTGAGACAGGAGAATCGCAGGTTCGTGGCCAGCCTCAGTTACTTAGGCCCTCCACAACTTAGTGAGATCCTGTTTCAAAATAAAGAATAAAAAATAGGCCTGGGGGTATAGCTTGGATCCTGTTTCAAAATAAAGAATAAAAAATAGGACTGGGGGTATAGCTTGGAGGTAGAATGCTCCTAGGTTCAATCCTCAGTACCATACACACACAAAAAAAGTTTAGACACAATTAATTAGTGATTTTTTTGGGGGGGGGCACATAGCATATCTAGGATTGAACCCAGGACCTTGTGCATACTAAGTATATGCTGTACCAGGGCCTCTCAAAAGCTAGCAAGAAGAAGGGGAATTTTATTTTTATTTTATTTATTTTTTTTGTGGAACTGGGGATTAAATATAGAGGCATTCTGCCTTTGAGATACACCCCTAGTCCAATTTTATTTCTTATTTGAAAACAGGGTCTCTAAGTTGATGAGAGTCTCACTACTTGCTGAAGCTGTCCTTGAACCTGTGATCCTCCAGTCTCAGTCTTTCAAGTATTGGGATTACAGGTATGCACCACCAAACTCAGCTAGAAGGGGAAATTTAAAGGCTAATAAACACATCATTTGAGGTTAAGAGAAATGCAAATTAAAGCAATGGATAGCTTCAAACTTCCCAAACTAGAAACAACCCCAAATGTCCATCAATAGGTGGAACAAATTGATAGTCATACAATAAACAACTCTTTAGATTTTTTTGTGTGTATGTGGTACTGGGGATTGAACCCAGGGGCATTCTGCCTCCAATCTACACCCCCAGCCCTATTTTTTATTCTTTATTTTGAAACAGTGCCTCACTAAGTAGCTGAGGCTGACCAAGAACCTGTATCCTCCTATCTCAGCCTCCCAAGCACTGGGATTACAAGGGTGTGCCACCAAGCCTGGCTCATAGACTACCATTCTAAAATATTTAATAGGCGGGCATGGTGACACATGCTTGTAATCCCAGTACTTGGAAGACTGAGACAGGAGGATCACAGGTTCGAAGCCAGACTCAGCAACTTAGTAAGGCTCTTAGCAACTTAGCAAGACCCTATTTCCAAATAAAAAATAAAATAGGTCTAGGGGGTGTGGCCTGGAGGTAGAAAGTCCCTGGATTCCATCCATAGTACCACCACCACCAAAAAAAAAATGTTTAATAGCCAGGATGTGGTGATGCATGCTTGTAATCCCAGTACTTGGGAGGCTGAGACAGGAGGACCACAGATTCAGAGCCAGCCTCAACAATTTAGTGAGGCTACTTCAACATAGTGAGACCCTGTTTTAAAATAAATAATAAAGTGTAGCTCAGAGGTAGAGTGCTCCAGGGTTTTTCATCCCCAGTACCACTATCAAGAAAAAAAAAAGTGATTAATACACATGGCCTTTGTTCTTCTACATTCTATTTAAGTGTATATAGTAGAATTATACACTTGGTTGTTGTTCTTTTTACTTTTCCCTTTTTTAGGTACTAGGGATTGAACCCAGGGATATAAGCTACACCCTCAGCCCTATTTTATTCTTCATTTTGAAACAGAGTCTCACTAAGTTGCAGAGGACCTCACTAAGTGGCTGAGGCTGGCCGAGGACCTGTGATCTTCCTGTCTCAGCTTCTCAAGTACTGGGATTACAAGTGTGCCTCACCATGCCTGGCTTACTTTTATTTTGAAATCATTATAGACTCCCAGGAAGTTGCAAAAGAGAACACAGTGTCCCAGGAACCCTTTACTAGCTCCCCCAAGCTTGACATTATGTAACTATAGTAAAACATCAAAATCAAGAAATTGATCTAGGTACAATACTGTTTTTTTTTTTTTTTGCGGTACTGGGGATTGAACGCAGGGGCATTCTACCTCCGAGCTACATCCCCAGCCCTATTTTTTTTATTCTTTATTTTGAAACCGAGTCTCACTAAGTTGCGGAGTGCCTCACTAGGTAGCTGAGGCTGGCTGCGAACCCGGATCCTCCGGTCTCAGCCTCCCGAATGCTGGGATTACAAGCGTGCGCCACCACGCCCGGCTGAATACTGTTTTTTTTTTAATTCGGTACAGGGGATGGAACCTGGGAGCATTCTACCTCCAAGCTACAGCTTCAGCCCTATTTTTTTTTTTTTATTATTCTTTATTTGGAAACAGGGTCTCATTAAGTTGAGGAGGCCCTCACTAAGCAGCTGAGGCTGGCCATGAACCCAGATCCTCTGGTCTCAGCCTCCCAAATGCTGGGATTACAAGCAATCTTGGTACAATACTATTAAATAGACTACACACATTATCATTCATTTTCGCTCAGTTTTACATGTACCCTATGTGTGTGCACACGTGCGTGTGTGTGTGTGTGTGTGTGTGTGATGTTTATGTATATAGTTCAAAGCAATTTGATCCCAGGAATAGGTTTTTGTTGTTGTTGATGTTGTTGTTCCTGGAGATGGGCCCCAGAGACATTCTAGACTTCCAAACTATACTCCCAGCCCTATTTTATTTTTATGTTTGAAACAGGGTCTCACTTGGTCGATGACAATCTCACTACTTGCTGAGACTGTCTTCAAACCTGCGATACTCCTGTTTCAAAATAAAGAATAAAAAATAGGGCTGGGGGTGTAGCTCGGAGGTAGAATGCCCCTGAGTTCAATCTCCAGTACCGCAAAAAAAATAAAAATAAAGAATAAAAAATAGAGAGCCGGGCGTGGTGGCGCACACTTGTAATCCCAGCATTCGGGAGGCTGAGACCGGAGGATCCGGGTTCGCGGCCAGCCTCAGCTATCTAGTGAGGCACTCCGCAACTTAGCGAGACCTGGTTTCAAAATAAAGAATAAAAAATAGTGCTGTGGGTGTAGCTTGGAGGTAGAATGTCCCTGAGTTCAATCTCCAGTACCGCAAAACAAAACAAACAAACAAAAAAAGAATAAAAAATAGAGCTGGGAGCCGGGCGTGGTGGTGCACGCTTGTAATCCCAGCATTCGGGAGGCTGAGACCGGAGGATCCGGGTTCGCGGCCAGCCTCAGCTACCTAGTGAGACCCTCCATAACTTAGTGAGACCTGGTTTCAAAATAAAGAATAAAAAATAGGGTTGGGGGTATAGCTGGGAGGTAGAATGCCCCTAAGTTCAATCCCCAGTACCGAAAAAAAAAAAAAAAAGTGCGCCACCATGCCACCATGTCTGGCTATGTGTTTAGTTTTATAAGAAATTTCTACAAACCAGGCCAGGTGGCACACTTCTGTAATCCCAGTATTTGGGAGGCTGAGACAGAAGGATCACAAGTCCGGCTTCAGCCTCCCAAGTACTGGGATTACAAGCATGTGCCACCATGCCAGGCTTAATTATTTAATTTGAAACAGGGTCTCTCTAAATTGCGGAGGGACTCATGGTTTTGTGTTTTGAAACAGGGTCTCACCGGGCATGCTGGTGCATGCTTGTAATCCCAGTACTTGGGAGCCTGAAACAGGAGGACTGCAGGTTTCTAGCCAGCCTCAGCTACTTAGCGAGGCCCTCTGCAACTTGGTGAGACCCTATTTCTTTTTCTTTTCTTTTTTTTTTTTTTCAGTACTGGGGATTGAACTCAGGGACATTCTACCTCTAAGATATACCCCCAGCCCTATTTTTTATTCTTTATTTTGAAACAGGGTCTCGAGCCGGGCGTGGTGGCGCGCGCTTGTAATCCCAGCATTCGGGAGGCTGAGACCGGAGGATCCGGGTTCGCGGCCAGCCTCAGCTACCTAGTGAGGCACTCTGCAACTTAGTGAGACCCGGTTTCAAAATAAAGAGTAAAAAATAGGGCTGGGGGTATAACTCGGAGGTAGAACGCCCCTGGGTTTAATCCCCAGTACCGCAAAAAAAAAAAAAGAAAAAAGAAACAGGGTCTCACTAAGTTGCGGAGTACCTCACTAGGTAGCTGAGGCTGGCTGTGAACCCAGATCCTCCTGTCTCAACCTTCCAAATGCTGGGATTACAAGTGTGCGCCACCACGCCCGGCTGAGACCCTATTTCAAGGTGAAAAATAAAATAGGCCGGAGGTGTAGCTCAGAGGTAGAATGCCCCCAGGTTCAGCCCCCAGTATCACACACATACACACACACACACACACACACACACACACACACACACACACACACACAAAGAATAGGCTGGTGTGGTGGTGCAGGCTTGTAAGCCCAGTACTTGGGAGGCTGAGACAGGAGGATTGCAGGTTCACAGCCAGCCTCAGCAACTTGTGAGGCCCTTTGCAACTGAGTGAGACCCTGTTTCAAAATAAAGAATAAGCCGGGCGTGGTGGCGCACGCTTGTAATCCCAGCATTCGGGAGGCTGAGACCAGAGGATCCGGGTTCGCGGCCAGCCTCAGCTGCCTAGTGAGGCACTCCGCAACTTAGCGAGACCTGGTTTCAAAATAAAGAATAAAAATAGGGCTGGGGGTGTAGCTCAGAGGTAGAATGCCCCTGAGTTCAATCCTCAGTACTGCAAAAAAAAAAATAAATAAAAAAAAATAAAGAATAAAGCCAGGTGTGGTGGCGCACGCTTGTAATCTCAGCATTTGGGAGGCTGAGACTGGAGGATCCAGGTTCGAGGCCAGCCTCAGCTACCTAGTGAGGCACTCTGCAACTTAGTGAGACCCTGTTTTAAAATAAAGAATAAAAACTAGGGCTGGGGATATAGCTCGGAGGTAGAATGCCCTTGAGTCAATCCACAGTACCGCAAAAAAAAAAAAAAAAAAAAAAAAAAAAAAAAAAAAAAAAAGAATAAAATAGGGCTGAGTGTAGCTCAGAGGTAGAATGCCTCTGGGTTCAATCCCCAGTACCAAAATAAATAAATAATTAAATAAATAAAGTAGGGCTGGGGTATAACTCAGAGGTAGAATGCCCCTAGGTTCAATCCCCAGCACTGCAAACAAACAAAAACAAAACAAAACAAACAGGATCTCTCTAGGTTGCTAGTAGTCTCACAACTTGCTGAAACTATCCTTGAACCTGTGTGTGATCCTATAGTCTCTGCATCTCAAGTACTAAGATTATAGCCATGTGCCACTACACCCAGCAATATGTTAATTTTTTTTTTTTTTTTTTTGCAGTACTCGGGATTGAACCCAGGACATACTATCTCCGAACTACACCTCAAACCCTATTTTTTATTCTTTATTTTTGAAACAGGGTCTCACTAAGTTGCAGAGGGTCTCATCTCACTAAGTAGCTGAGGCTAACCTAGAACCTGCCATCCTTCTGTCTCAGCCTTCCAAGTACTGAGATTACAAGTGGCATATGTTAACTTTTGAAGGCAGACAACAAAATAACCACTTTGTCCTTTTTTTTTTGAGGTGCTGGAGATTGAACCCAGGGGCATTCTCTTTCCTAGCTATACACCCCTAGCCTTATTTTTATTCTTTATTTTCTTATTTGGAAACAGTGTTTCACTAAGTTGCTGAGAGCCTAAGTAGCTGAGGCTAGTCAGGAACCTGGATACTCCTGTCTCAGCCTCCCAAGTACTGAGATTACAAGTGTATGCAACCATGCCGGGTTTCACTTTGTCCTTTTTCTATTGAAGTTAGGCAGCTCTGCCTAAAAGCATGACAGGATACCAGGGCAGCATGGAAGGAGGCCTCCTCTCGCCCTGGAAGAGGCTGGAACTTGGCCTCTGGTTTCTGCAACCCCTTGGCCAGCCAGCTCTGGCCAGCTCAGCTGCTTACACACCCAGAACTGGTTGTTTCAGGACCCGCCCAGAAAGCTGTTATTGCTTTCCTGGAAGATAGGAGTACCGGGGCCCAGGGCTGGAGAGGGACCGGCAAGGTCACTTGATAAAGGCAAGATATTTATATCCTTGTCTGCCGGCCCTCCTGCACAACTCTTCCTTTCGTTTTCCTCCCTGGGTGCGCCTCCCGTTGCAGGTTAGGGGACTCTTTACCCTGGGCGGAGACTTGCGTGGTTTCGCCCTCTGAGGGTGGTTCTCCTGTCTCTCACTTGGCTCCTACTGTAAACAATACTACCATTATTGAGAGTTGAGCAGGTGCCAGGTGTGTTTCTCCACCTGAGCATTTCTCACTACAACGCTGTGAGGTCCCTCCTGGTGTCAAGTCCACTTCGCAAGTGGAGCACTCAGGCTCAGAGAGGTTAAGAAACTCTCTCTAGCCAACACAGCCGCCTGGGTAGTAGTGGAGTTCGAATTCCAAGCCAGCTAGAGAGACCAACTTCTGTGGCCCAGGTCCAGCGAGGCCGAGCCTCCCTAGGTCAGGGTGGGCACAGCCTAGTGGACCCCACGGGGCACACAGCCACCCTGGGCGCAGCACCCCATAGGGGAGCACGAGTCCTGAGTGGTCGTAACCGGATATGCGGCTGACTGGGGAACCGCGGAGCAGCGGAGCCCCGGAGCTTCCCGTAAACGCGGGCGCGGCGGGGCGGGGCTTGGGCACTGTCCAGCATTTCCGGGGACACTGCTCCGGACCAAGGGTGTTCGCGGGACACTCCGGGCCCCAGGGACGGCATTGAGCCGGCCTGGCAGCGGGAACGAGCTCCTGGGACTTCGGGGCCGCGCCTCAGCGCACAGGTGGCCCTGCCGCGGGTGGGGACACTCACTCCAGGTAGGCATGGGGTCCGGCCCCCGTGGCCAACCAGGCCCAGGTCCAGGCCGCTAGGCAGCCGCCGTCCCCCACTGCCGCCTCCGCCCGCCGCTCTCCCGAGAGGGCGCCACCTGCGCGCTCTGATGGGCACTCGCGCCCGCCACTGGGGGAGCCTGTTGCTATGGCAGCGCGGGAGGCTGGGCCCGCGTTGCCATGGCCACCGGGGGCCTCCGCGGAATCCTCTGGCCGCGTCTTACTACGCCCGGCTCACCCCTCCCCCTCCTTCCAGGCCAGAGTCCAGACCCTAGAGAGAAATCACTCGGAATCAGGAAAAGCCCGGGGTCCCTCCTCTTAGAGGTCGTGGGTATGACCTCTGAGCTAGGCCCTTTGTCATGACTTTTTCTTGGTGGATTTAGGGGCTGGGAGGGGAAGTAAGTGGGTCCTGGGAATGAGGCTGCTGTTGTGGCCTCTCCAGAGCCATTCTGGTCTGGCACAAAGGTGCAGGAGCCCAGGGTCACCTCGGAAGGTCAGCAAACCTGGGTTCACCTTTTTTCACCTGTAATGTATGTTAGGTAAGAATCACAGGATTCTTGTGTAAGGACCAAACACCATTAGGACCAGAAGCATACAACTGTAAAGAATATGTATTTTTTTTCCCATAGATGCTTTAGAACTGGAGGAAACTTAGAAATCACCGTGCCTCATTTTCCCTCATTCTTATAGGGGAAACTGGACCCGAAGAGATTAAATTACTTCCCAGGCTACATAGTGAGTTGGTAGGAAGGTCCGGGTTTGAAGTCACCTGAGTCCCAGGCTCTGGCTGTTTCCCCTGGTGATTATTCTTACTGGAACTCAGGGCAGTAGGGGGTATGTGTCCACGCACCCAGGACTCAATCAATCTCTTGCTGATGGGGGTGAGCTAAAGATGAGCCTGGGACACCTGCTGTGGTGGCCCACGCCTGTAATCCCATCTACTTGGGAGGTTGAGGCAGGAAGATCAAGGCCAGCCTGGGCAACTTAGGGAGATTGGGTCTCAAAATAAAAAATTAAAAGGGCTGGGGATGTAGCACTGTGGTAGAGTACTCCTGGGTTCAATCCCCAGTACCACTGGAAAAAAAAAAAAATAAAAGGATGGGAAGGTGCCTGGCAGTGTCACTTACCCAGTGGTAGAGCATGTGCTTAGCATGATTGAGGCGTTAGGCTCATCTCCAGCACCAAATAAGCCAATTAAAGATGGGAACATTGGCAATAGGTGAACCAAAGATGGGAAGTGGAGGCCTTTCTGTTGGGAAGAGCTGAGAATCGCTCTTCTGGTGCGTAGGTCTTGTGTCTTGGGACACTCAGCTCAGCTTAGTATCTAATAGGAGTGGAACATTCAGGCCTTCTACAAATTCCATCTCATCTGAAGCCAGCAAAGCAGAGACTAGATCATAGCAAGAAAACCCTTTTGCTGCCTGAAAGTAGGGAAATAGGCTCTAGTCCCCCCCACCCCAATCAATGGGGTGCCTTTTCCTCTGAAAAAGATCAGAAGATTGGGAAAATCATGGGGGAAGGAGCATTGAATGAGTCATTTGGAAATGACTTGAGATAGGGCAGAAAACTCATTTATTCATTTAGTAAACATTTACTGGGTGCCTGCTATTTCCAAGATCTGGCCTGGGGCTGGAGATTTAAGATGTGGGTTAGGCAGGTCTGGTTCTTGCACTCTGGAGCTTTTAGAAGAGAAGGGAAGACAGGGATGTGATGTGTAAATGAATGTTTTACTGCAGCATAATGAGTGCCTTAATGGAAATCTGAGCCCAGTGCAGAGAGAACCCAGAGGAGCAACTCCGGAAACTGTTGCAAACGGCAGGATTCTAGCCTGAGTAGCCTGGGAGCACTTCTGGAGCTCTGCCAGGTTGGCCCTGGCCTCTACTTCAGCTGGAGACAAAGGAATAAGTGAATGAAAGTGTCTAAAGAAATGCGGCGCTCCTAATCCCAGCATTCGGGAGGCTGAGACCAGAGGATCCAGGTTCAAGGCCAGCCTCAGCTACCTAGTGAGACCCTCTGCAACTTAGTGAGACCCTGTTTCAAAATAAAGAATTAAAAATAGGGCTGGGGGTGTAGCTCGGAGGTAGAATGCCCCTGAGTTCAATCCCCAGTAACACACACACACACATACACACACACACACACACACACTCAGAAATTCTAACTTTTTTTTTTTTTTTTTGCGATACTGGGGATTGAACTCAGGGGCATTCTACCTCTGAGCTACACCCCCAGCCCTATTTTTTATTCTTTATTTTGAAACAGAGTCTCGCTAAATTGCAGAGTGCCTCACTAGGTAGCTGAAGCTGGCCTCTAACCCGGATCCTCCGGTCTCAGCCTCCCAAATCAGGGATTACAAGCGTGTGTCACCATGCCCAGCTAAGAAATTCTGACTTAAGAGGTAGAGTGTCTAAATGTGTTCTGGAGTCTGCAGATCCAGGTTCTGATCCTAGACCTGACTTAGCACTTGTGTGACCTTAGCCTCTCTGCACTCCAGTTTCTCATCTACTTAGTGGATATATAATATAACTCCTGTCTCCCTCTGTTGTGAGGATTAAACAAACAATTAAATGTAGAAAGGTCAGCATAGTGCTAAATGTCAACTTTGATTTAGGCGGAGTTTGCGAAATAGTGCCTGTCAAGGTTATATAACTATTCCAAAATAAGTTTGTTTGGTTTTTTTTTAACCTGATAAAGGCTAATTGTGAAAGTTCTCTGTATCTGTAGACTAGCACACCTTAAATAAATAGTTTTTCTGCCAGGTGCAGTGGCAGACACCTGCAATTGCAATCACAGTACTAAGGAGGCTGAAGACAGGAGGATCACAAGCTTGAGGACAGCCGTAGCAACTTAGTGAGACCCTATTTCAAAATAAAAATAAGCCGGGCGTAGTGGTGCGCTTGTAATCCCAGTACTTGGGAGGCTGAGACAAGAGGATCGAAGGTTTGTGGCCAGTCTTAGCTACTTAATGAAGCCCTCCACAACTTAGTGAGACCTTGTTTCAAAATAAAAAAATAAAAAAATAGGGCTGGGGTATACCTCGGAGGTAGAACACCCCAGGGATCAATTCCCAATTCCAAAATAAATAAATAAATAGGCTGGGGGGGTGTAGCTCAGAGGTACAGTGCCCCTGGGTTCAATTCCCATTACCCCTCAAAAAGAAAAAAAGAAAGAAAGAAATTGTTTTTTCCCTTTGTGGGGATAGGTGACAAGGATCCTTGCCAGGGCCAGGCAGGGTCCACTCAGAGCCTCACGGGCTCCAGCCCACTGCTCACGTATGGAGTATAAATGGGGCTGCTAAGGAGTTCCAGGGAGCCGTGGGTCTGGCTAGCTGGGGTGCAAGGTGCAGGCAGGGGTCTTTGGGCTGCCCCCATGCCAGCTTGTGGTAAGTGCTTTCCTGATGCCATTGCCTTAGGGAGGGACGTGGACACATGGCCATGGGTGGCGTGTTCCTTGGAACCTCCACCCTGGCAAAGCAGGGCAATAGTGCCATCCTTGGAGCTGCAGAAAATCAAGGGCCACCAACCTGTCCATCCCACTTCCCTCTTGGACACACCCAACCTGCCCACTCTGGGTTCAGCATCACAGCAAGAGCCAGGTTTTATCTGGGAGTGAGAGTAGCAGCCACCAGGTGACCTTGGGTGACTGAGGAACTTTGGGGCACACAGCTCCTCTTCCCTGAGAAGAAAGAGGCTAAGGGGAGAATCTCTGGCCCCAGGGAAGGAAGGTTAGTTCTTTTTTTTTGGGGGGGGGTACTGGGGGTTGAACCCAGGGGCATTGTACCTTCAAGCTACACCCCCAGTCCTATTTTATTTTATTTATTATTATTATTATTATTATTATTATTATTATTATTATTATTATTATTTTTTTTTTTTTTTTGCAGTACTGGGGATTGAACTCAGGGGCATTCTACCTCCAAGCTACACCCCAGCCCTAGTTTTTATTCTTATTTTGAAACAGAGTCTAAGTTGCGGAGTGCCTCACCTAAGCTGAGGCTGGCTGAGAACCCAGATCCTCCGGTCTCAGCCTCCCAAATGCTGGGATTACAAGCGTGTGCCACCAAACTCAGCTCCTATTTTATTTTTATTTTGAAACAGGGTCTTTCTAGGTTGATGAGACTCTCACTGCTGCCTGAGGTTGTCCTAGAACCTGTGATCCTCTTGTCTCAGCCTCCCAAGTACTAGGATTACAAGTGTGTGCCACTATGCCTGGCTGCCTGGCTGGAAGGCTGGTTCTTTGAGATGGAGGCAGGACCCTGGCCTTCCAAGGCTAGGGGTCTGGGGCTCAGAGTGGAATTGGGGTTGGGAGTGGGGACTTAGTGGCAAATGGGGAGATCCATTCCTGAGCTCTTGGGATCTTGAGAACTGGGCCTCAGGCTGCGCTGGAAGCTGAGCCGCCTGTCCCAGGCCTTTAGCCTTCTCACCCCATCTTCCCCTGGCCTAGAACACCTGCTTCCCGCCTGTGGGCTGAGTGGTTTGAGAACAGGAAAGAGAGTCCCTAAGCAGTCATTGTGCCTGATACCCAGGGCACCTCCTGAACTCCCGCTGGGGAGAAGGGGGCGACAGTGGCGGAGGCAGCATGTCCTGCCCTGCCTGGGCAGGGACAGGCTGAGCCCTGCTGGTTGCGCCACACCCCTGCAAGGGCAGGTGCTCCCCTCCCAGGGAGTGGCCAGCTCAGGCTCAGACAAGCCCAGTGGGGTGGTGCCAGGCACACCCCAGGTTTGGGCTGGGCGGGCTGGTTCCTTCTCCCCCGAGAGTTGCAGCCTCAGCACTGGGTTTGCAGGAGGTGGCTGGATCCCAGGGGAGAGCCTTGAAGTGGGTCCTTGGGATGGGTACCTAAGATGGGTAAAAGCTGAGGCCACGGGTCAACCTTCGCATTGGGAGGCATGGCATGATAATGTGACCGACCAGGGTCGTGGAGCTGAGCCGGTCCAGCACGCACTCGCTACCTGCCAGGGCTGCCCAGTGCCTCGTAGGCACTGTCTCATCATTTCTCCTAATGACCCCATAAAGTAGTGTAACGCTCCCATTGCAGATGAGGAAACAGATTCAGAGGGACTGGGTGGATTTCTTCAAGTCCACAACATAACAGGTTGGGCTGAATTCTGCTTCGGACAGAAGAATTCTTCCAGCCACTGGTTCCTACCACTTACAGAAGCAAGTAAAACAGCTGGGCATGGTGGTCCACGCCTGCAATCCCAGTACTTGGGAGGCTGAGACAGGAGGACCGCAGGGGGGCATAACTCAGAGGCAGAATGTCCCTGGGTTCAATCCCCTGTGCCCACAAAAAGAAAGAAAAGAAAAAGAAAAAGGAAGCCGGGCGTGGTGGCGCACGCTTGTAATCCCAGCATTCGGGAGGCTGAGACCGGAGGATCCGGGTTCGCGGCCAGCCTCAGCTACCTAGTGAGGCACTCTGCAACTTAGTGAGACTCGGTTTCAAAATAAAGAATAAAAAATAGGGCTGGGGGTGTAGCTCGGAGGTAGAATACCCCTGAGTTCAATCCCCAGTACCGCCAAAAAAAAACCAAAAAAAAAAAAAAAAAAAAAAAAAAAAAAAAAAGAAAAAGAAAAAGGAGGGGAGTGGGGTGGGGAAAGTGGAGTCGGCTACAAGGAACAGAGATGAGGCCTCTTTAAATTTATCCCCTGACGACCCTGGTGGAAAGCTGCCTGAGAGATTGGAAGGCGGAGTCACTGCTGACCCTGGGTGGATGCCCATCCCTCAGAGGTCACTGCCCCAAGGAAGCACCCAGCCCCTGAGACCTGGCAGCCATTGGCTGATTTAAAAGCACACACAGGGCGTGCCAGCTAGTGTCGCTTCCTCATCAAAATGTACTGAAGCCGCAGCCTGGGCCCTGGGGAGAAGACAGCGGCGTGCCCGGCCAGGGCAGGGTGGGGAGCTGCAGCTGCAGACTGGCATGAGAGGAGGGCCTGGGCCCAGAGGGGATAGTGGCAGGGGGCCAGGGCCCGGGGAGCTGGGCCGCCGCCAGTTCGTGTCGGGCGGCCTGCCAGCCAGCACAGAGAGTGGGGAGGAGCCCGAGGGGCGGCAGGACCTTTGGGTTCAAGCTCCACTGGGCTTGGCAGCAAACAAAGCAACGACTCCCAGGGTAGAATTGTGGGAGCCACAGAGCCAGGCTCCCCTGGGTGGGAATCAGCGCTGGCAGGCCTGGCTAGGGGCACCTGGCAGGGGCCATGCGTGCCCAAGGACTCCCAGCCTGCACCTGGGCAGAGGCAGTGACTAGGGATGATTAGTGAGTATTGAGGAGAGGCCGGGCAGGGCCTGACGTAGAGGGGTCCACCGCTAGCACCTGCCCAGTATTTCCGGCCATGCCTCTCTGTGCTGAGCGGAGACAGAGGCAGTGCATGTGTTCCTCTGCTTCACTTTTGTTTTTTGGATACTGGGGATTGAACCCAGGAGCATTCTACCTCTGAGCTCCACCCCCAGCTCTTTTTATTTTATTTTTTTTATTTTGAAACAGGGTCTTGCTACCTATGTTGCTGAGAGTCTCACAACATTGCTAAATCTGGCCTTGAACCTGTGATCCTCCTGTCTCAGCTTTGGGATTACAGGTGTGTGCCACCACACCTGACTCTGCTTCATATTTTTATTTTGTTCTCCTTGTTTTTTCTCTCCCCTGCAGCCTTTCTTATTTCTCTTCATTTTCTTTCCCTCGTCTACAGTTCTCAGTTTTTTTCTTTCCACCTGATCCTACGGGAATGCCCCCACCCTTTTCGGTCAGTTTTTTTCCCTGTGATAACAGATACAAAGTATACATTTACATACATTAAAATGCATAGATCTCAAGTGTACAGCCTAGCATACACACTAGAAAAAAAGATAACAGATCAAGATACAGAATGTTTCCATCTTGCCTAAAGTTTCCTCCTCTGCCTACAAGGCACATGCCCAGACTCTCACATCCCTAATCATACAAAAATTTTGTTTGTACCTTTTTTTTATGGTACTGAGGATTGACTCAGGAGTGCTCTACCTAGGACATACTACCTCCAGGCTACACCTTCCCCACCCTCAGCCCTTTTTATTTTTTATGTTAAAACTGGGTCTTGTTCGGGAGGCTGAGACCAGAGGATCCGGGTTCGAGGCCAGCCTCAGCTACCTAGTGAGGCACTCGGCAACTTAGTGAGACTCGGTTTCAAAATAAATAATAAAAAATTAAAAAAAAATAGGGCTGGGGATATAGCTCAGAGGTAGGATGCCCCTGAGTTCAATCCCCAGTACCGCAAAAAAAAAAAAAAAAAAAAACTGGGTCTTGTAAATTGCTGAGGTTGGTCTCAAATCTGCAATCCTCCTGTCTCCGCCTCCCAAGTACTCAGATTACAGGGATGCACCACTATGCCTAGCTCCAGCCATTTATTTATTTATTTATATATATATTTATTTTGTAGTACTGAGGATTGAACCCAGGGTGTTCTACCTCAGAGCAACACTCCCAGCCCTTTTTTTTTTTTTCCCTTGGTACTGGGGATTAAACCCAGGGGCATTCTACCTCTGAGCTACACCTCTGGCCTTATTTTTTATTCTGTATTTTGAAAAAAGGTCGGACTAAGTTACAGAGGGTCTCACTAAGTAGCAGAGGCTGGCCAGGAACCTGTGATCCTCCTGTCTCAGCCTCCCAAGTTCTGGGATTACAAGCCTGCATCATCACACCCAGCCTCCCGGCCCTTTTTATTTGTTATTCTGTTATCTCTAAATTACCATGCATTGGCCTTGAACTAGCATTCCTCCAGTCTCAGCCTCCCCTGTACTGGGATCACTGGCTGCCGTCATCTTCCCCTGGCTGTCTTTGTCCTTCTTCTGCCCGCATGAGAGAGAACTTTAGGGAGAGAAGGGAGAAAGCCGGATGGAGGGAGAGCCAGGGCCTGTGGGTGCAGATGGAGATGGAGAGCTGGAGTCTGGGCACACCGAGGAGATGCTGCTTTTCTCTTTCCCAGCTGCACTCCCTCTTCAAGCTGCCCCCCTGAGCTCTTCTGGCCAGGAAAGACTTGCCTGCCTCCAAGGGTGGCGGAGGGGAAGAGGAGACACATCGTTGGCTTGGGGCCACTCTATAGTCCACAGGAAGTGAGCTCTGGGAGATTTTCCTGTCGGTTGCCCTTAGCATCCTCTTGGAGGACAGTGGAGCCCAGGGGACCGAGGCTGCCAGGCCGGGCTCTGATGCAGCCAGCAGTTGGAACCTGGTGGTGTCAGCCCTGTGAAGCTTATACCCAAGTGCCAGGCTAGAAGTGGGGGTTCAGAAGATGGAAGAGCTGTCACTGCCCTCGGGGGCCTGCTGCCCGGTTGGCATAAGACATACTCTTAAAGCATTTGAGCAGCCGTGAGCAGGATATAATTAACCACCATGCAAGCGAGGCTGCACCAGCCCCTGCCTCCACTCCTCAGGACGAGTACAGGGACAGACAGCTCCGTGTTGCCATGATACTGGGAAGATCAGTCTCCCTGCTGCCTTAGGAGCTGCCTAATGTGGTGCTTCAGTTGCCAACAAATAGTCCTTGAGCAGGTGGGCAGCCCAGATCAGGTGTGAGGGTGCAAGCAGAAGGCAGAGGCAATGCTGTAGCTGGCACCTTGATTTTTTTTTTTTTTTTTTTTGTACATAGGATTAATCCCAGGGGTGTTCTACCTCTGAGTTATACCCCCGGCCCTTTTTATTTTGAAATAGGGGCTTGCTAGGTTGCTGAGAGTCTTGCTACATTGCTGAGGCTGGCCTCAAACCTGCAATCCTCCTGTCTGTCTCCCAAGTACTGGGATTACAGGTGTGTGCCACCATACCTGTCTTTTTAGTCTCTTAACCTAAAACAGCTCTCTTTTTTGCCTGTCACCAGACTGAACTTTCTGAAGAGTCCTGGCAAGCTGCTTTGTTGAATGTTCCTCATGCTGGATGTGTGTAGTTTATCCTCATTATTAGATCTGGGTTAAAGACTTTTGGCAAGACAGCTCCAAGGAGTGATGTTGTACACTTTTTTTTTTTTTTTTCGGTACTGGGGATGGAACTTGGGGGCATTCTACCTCCGAACTACAGCCCCAGCCCTATTTTTTATTCTTTATTTTGAAACAGGGTCTCACTAAGTTGCGGAGGGCCTCACTAAGTAGCTGAGGCTGGCCGTGAACCCGGATCCTCCAGTCTCAGCCTCCCAAATGCTGGGATTACAAGCGTGCGCCACCATGCCCAGCTTATTTTATTATTTTTTTGAAACAGGATCTTGCTAGGTTGATGAGAGTCTCACTATTTGTTGAGGCTGTTCTTGAACCTGTGATCCTCCTGTCTAAGCCTCCCAAGTATTGGGATTACTAGTGTGTATCACCATGCCCAGCTTATTTTATTTTAAATAGGGTCTTGCTAAGTTGCTGAGACTGGCCTTGAAACTATGATCCTCTTGTCTTGTCCTCCCAAATTCTGGGATTACAGGCATGCCCAGCTTGAATTTATATGTGTGTGTGTGTGTGTGTGTGTGTGTGTGGTACCGGGGACTGAACCCAGGAGGCATTCTACCTCTGAGCTACACCCCCAGCCCTATTTTATTATTTATTTATTTATTTATTTATTTTTTCGGTACTGGGGATTGAACTCAGGGGCATTCTACCTCCCAGCTATACCCCCAGCCCTATTTTTTATTCTTTATTTTGAAACAGGGTCTCACTAAATTGCGGAGTGCCTCACGAGGTAGCTGAGGCTGGCCGAGAACCCAGATCCTCCGGTCTCAGCCTCCTGAATGCTGGGATTACAAGCGTGTGCCACCATGCCCAGCTGCCCTA